>MUZH01004228.1:0-64711 GCA_003012965.1 Juglanconis oblonga | reverse complement strand
AACTAATATAAAACGTGTTGTTACTACTATATTAGCAATTAATAGCCCCTTTCTTTCTTTCTAAGGCGCTTTATATAATTCTTATATAAAAAGGTCTCTTAAGCTAGGAAGATAGCGTCTTTATTATAAAGGTCTGACTTATACAGTATACTAAAGACAGGTGCCTAAATAGAGTTAAGATTCAAAGTGCTAAGAATAACTATAGAAGAGAGAACTAGTAAATATCGAGCCTTAAATAAGCACTACCTTAATAGATTTAGAGCTAACCTTATCCCTTAGCTAGGCAAAGCCTCAGCCTATTACATTTATTATTTTCCCCTTAAATAAGAAAGGCTCTGATTATATAATACCCTTATAATAAGGGTATAATAAATTAATATAAATAATAGCTTGAAGATAAAGCGTATTTATAATAGGACTTATATAAAAGGGTAATATCTACTCTTTTACTCTTAATAATAACCTACCTTATAGTAGTAATAGTCTAAGTCTTAAAGTAAATAAAGATAAGAATAAAGAAGACTAATAGTAAGAATAAGGAGGGAGATTTGATAAGTATTAAGGCTAAGATAAAACTAATATTATGTAAGGAGGGGGAGGAGAGACAATAAGTAACTATAATAAAAAAGGAAAGGAGAAAGGAAATAGAATCAAGGCTATAAATAAGATAGGGTGTAATGGGCTAAGCTGTGCTCTAGCCTATATTAGTCTGGCTAGCATAATCCTAGCGTTCAGAATTGTTACGTACCTTTTGTTAGCTTGATAGTGCAGTGGATAAGGTAGCTGACTTATATTAGCTGAAGGCTGCAGACAAGCTAGGTAGTCTAGAGCCCTTTATATAGAGCCGAAACATTATTATAAAGGCGATAATACTAACGCATAATTAAGTAAAGCTTACTATAAGCTATAATATAAACGGGCTATATTTTACTAATTTAAAGATGAAAGGAATATGCGAACCGGCTACAAGATGCTTATATATAATACCCTTTTAGGACTGCGAAAGAGGGGGTAAATAATAGGCTAAGCTATACCCTAGCCTTCTCTATAATAGTATAATACTATACTAGTAATAATCCGGACTTCTAGCAGACTTACAATATTATTATATAATTAGAGCCTTAGGGCCGCTATAGCATTATAAGGGATAAATCCTATACTTAGCAGTCTAGCTAGCTTAGCTCTTCTCTCTCTCTATTAGTAATTATACTTCTATTCAGGCACCTACCTTTAGTCGTCGTATAGATCGGACTTTTAAAAATAACCTTAAGGAGCAGAAGCATATTAATAGACTATACTTCTAGGTCTCTGCTATTATATACTATAATAACCTTTAGAACTAGAATTGCGGCTAGAACTAGGACTAAGCCGGCTACTTATAGCATTAGAATATCTAGCTTCTAATACTACTACCCGTATAACTAGCCTTATAGCCTGCCGGTAACCCTATATAGCTAAATACTGCTTACCTTATTTCTAGCGTTAATAAGTATGCTTATTACTATTAAAATAGTTATTAGAAGAGTAAATACCCTGCTAAAGCCGCTAATAATACCTGCTATATTATTAGCAGCTATAGCCATAGTAATTTCCAAGAGAACGGCCCTCCTAGCCCTTATAGCTAAGGCGGTTTAGCTAGCTATAGAAGCAGCTAAGGTACTTTTACGCCCTATTAGTATTATAATAGTAACTTTAATACTTTCAATTAATATATTCCCTTTAATCTAGGCTAGCCCTCTTATCTATAGTAGTTTCCTCCCTACTAATAGCAGTTTAACCCCTATTAATATAGTACTAATAATACCTATTGCTCTTAGCTCTATCAGCTAGATTATACTAGACTATTAATAGCAATAAGGACCTTTATAACCCCTATCTAGGCAGGGTTAATGTTATAGTTACTAATATAAAGGTCCGACTTATACAATATGCTAAAGATAGGTGCCTAAATAGAGTTAAGATTTAAAGTGCTAAGAATAACTATAAAAGAGAGAATTAGTAAATATCGAGCCTTAAATAGGTATTACCTTAGTAGATCTAGAGCTAACCCTATCCCTTAGCTAAGCAAAGTCTTAGCTTATTATAACTAGTAGTTACTATTAGTCACTATACTATAATAATAAATTAGTATAATAAATTAAAGAATAATATATTAATAACTCCTTATTATAGTAGCTATTCTATTATATAAGTTTAAAATATATGAATAACTTAAATTACTATTTAAACTTAGTTATCGATAATCTTCTCTACCCTCCCTCTTCCTATCCCTCTCCCTCTATCCGCCTTCCCCCTATAAATATTGCTTCTAATGCTAGGATATTCTTTATTTTCTAGCTTCTAAGTATCTTAACTATTAATATAAAGGTTCTTTGGAAAATGAAAAATATAGATATATAATTAGATTATCTTAATTATATAGATTCTCTTATCTTATTTTATAGTTACTAGGAGTTATTATAGATTTTGTTTAGTAACTAAAACTTACTATAGAGTGCTGTAGTTTTTTTATATTTTAGTAACTAATAACTACAGACAAATTTCTCAACCCTGCTTACTATATTTGTTTCTTGTTTTGTTCTCTTACTGTTAACGGCACTCTCCATTATATGAAGGAAACTGTTACAGCTTTTATAGCTATATTAACAGCTTAAAAAATAATAAACACAGCAACTACTTAATATGTTCGTATTTATAGTAGACACCATCCTTAGAATCCGTATAGATACTAGAGACCCTGTCCCTGTACTCTGCACTCTGCACCCTGCAGCCTAACCCAGATTCAGCATCACCCCTTTCACCATCCCATTTCAGGGACCAGCCGTCCTCCTGCTTATACTCACACTGCCCGCCCCTATTCCTATCAGCATAATGGTTTCCATCTAAATGGCCCTACCATTGTCTCTCCGTCATTGCCGCCGTGCCTATACCCTCCTTGAAGGTCGCCTCCCTCTCCGTCTCCCTCTTCTACCCCCTTTTCCCAGCGCAAACATTGCACTTTTAATTCTCTTCATGAAAAAAGAAATCGGATGACTCCAGCCGGGAACAAATTTTGCAGAGCTAGTATTCCCGCCTGTCATCCCTCCGCTCTGCCAGGACGTCTCCCTATAGGATGACCTCCTATGGGATAACCCTCAACAGAATAACACCCTATGGAATAATGCAACTACTAGCGAGTGACTCTGTGGCATCCGTTACCTTTGCGGGTATCTCTTCTCTCAACGAAGCCAGAATGAAGAAGCCAGGGAGTCTTTAAGAAGCCACGTTGGACATAAATGATGTGTGATATAGTAGGTCTTGTTCTCAGCCACTGGTATTGTGATAGTTATATTGTATTTCACCCCCTTTCGTTACAGTCGCTAGAGATATTTAGAGACTAATAATGTACTCGCAATTACCACGTAAACAACTGTGGTACAAACCCTTTCCTTACAGCATCAGGAAACACTATCATCGCAACTATCCCGCCTCATACCACTTCTCCCGTCCCTGTACCAACCAAATTCGACCTCTGTCTGATCTACCACACCGTCGTCGTCCGCTTTCGAAGCAGATCACTCATGGCCGTGGCCGTGGGCTGCGTGGTAGTTGGATCGTCCACTGTCTGCTTGACCTTGCGGTAGACCGTTGACCACTCGAGGGAAACGCTCATGGCCTGTGCCACCCAAGCTCGTTCCATTGCTTGCGCCGCAGCGTGTCCCACTTCTTCTGCCGAAACCTGTTCCAGTTCTTGATCAATCTCATCCTGCCTCAGTTCTTGCGCCTCCACAGGATTCTGCTGAAAGCCTCGCAGGTTCTCGAGGGCCTGCCTCATCCGCTTCAAGATGACACGCTTGAAGTCCTTTGCTGGTCCATCAAACAGATTGAAATCGAACAAATTGTAATCGACAGACTCCCTATCTATCTGCTCGATCGCTCCCCAGAGAATATTCATGGCCCTGCAAAGGAGGTCTGGGTGCATCCTGAGGTAGTCCAGATACTCGTTTCTGTCACCCTGGCTCTGCTTTGGGTCGAAATTCCGCAGGAGCTTCTCAATCAACTCCTTATCCTTTTCTTTGGAGCTAACTCGGTCTGGCGGGCATGTGGGCATCCAGCTCGGAGCGCTAGTGGTCTGCGTTGTAGTAGTAGCCCCCGGGGTTTGCGTAGGCGGCGTGCCCTTAGAAGGTCGTTCGGTCGGCGCACCTGTAGCCGTGAAGCTCTCTGTACCCGTTGTCTGCGGCGTGCTTGTACCAGGCGCGCTGTTGCTTGGCTGACTGGGTGTCTGTGAACCTGTCGTCGACGGATCTGTCGTCGATGGACGTGTGTTGGACGGTCGTGTCGGGGAAGGACCTGTCGTCGACGGCACCGATGTGGACCCAGTCTGCGAAGCGGATGGCGAGGCGGGACTGTCTGGTGTGCCTGGCTTCTGGGCACACTCTGAGGAACCGGCATCGGAATGGCCCAACATATCTTCCCAATATTTGTCCATGTCGACTTTGTCATCTTTTGGGGGGGGTTTCGGGCGCAGACCTTCCCAGTGATCGTGCTGTTCATTGTTGTACAGCCACAGCACCTTCTTCACGTCATTGTACTCATCCGAGTGCGAGACAACCATGGGGAACATTTTTTGGCCGAACAGGGTGCGTGGAGTCACAACGCCAACCCGAGAGAGGACGCCCTCCTGTTTCAGATACTTCTGTATGATCGAGGCAAGCTGGAATGCTTCGAAGAAGTTGACGTTCTCGTTCCCTTCCGGGTGTTCTTTCTGGATTTGCTTCCAGATGTCCATCAGCTCGTCTTTTCTGGGCTGACGGACGTCCTTGAAGTCAGGCTGGTTTGCCATGCTTCGTTGGGCCGCAAAGAGTCCACAGAGCAGTCCATCACCTGGCGTCTCGACCGTCGCCACTCCATGTGGGAAGTCGTGTTTGAACTCGGCACGCCATTGCATTTGCTGGCATGGCTCTTCGTCATCGTCCGCATCTTCGTCCTCATCCTCTTCCTTGTCGTTGTCTTTATCTTTGTCCTCGTCCTTGTTCTTGTCGTCCTTGTCCTTGTCGTTCTTGTCCTTGTCGTCCTTGTCCTTGTCTTTGTCCTTATCATTATGGGCAGGATCAGGATCCTGACTCGGTGGCGTAGGAGGAGTAGGCGGGACGGGCACAGGGACGGGAACCACAGGGACAGGGATGGGAGGCACAGGGACAGGGACGGGTGGTATGGGAGGGGTGATGGGTGGTGTCGGTATTTCTGGTGTCGGTATTTCTGGTGTCGGTATTTCTGGTGTCGGTATTTCTGGTGTCGGTATTTCTGGTGTCGGTATTTCTGGTGTCTCCGGGCTGTCGGTATCACTATCGTCGGAATCAGGATCAATGCCCACCGGGTCAGGCAATTTGCCCTCTGGGTCTGGTAGTTTGCCCTCTGGGTCTGGCCATCCCTCCTCCGCCTTTTTGAGATGGTCCGCAAGCCTGCGTAGCCACCTGAGGAAGCCCTCGTTGTCTTTGAGATATTTATCGAAAAAAACATCGTCCCTGAGCTTCTTCTGAACATTGTACCAGGCGGCTCTCGTCCCAAGGAGTCCCGCAATTGACAGCAAAGTGCCAAGCAAGCCGTCGTGCAGTTGCTTTTTCGCGTCATGTTGTTTGGGTTTCTTTGCCAATCCAGTAGACGTGGGCATGATCGGTGGTGGTGTTCCCCAATCGCTCTCGTCATCTATGTCAAAACCCCATGTAGGCCGGACCGGACCTGGGAAAGATGGCCTATCGAGGTGCCCGGTGCCAGTTGGCTTACCCTCATGGGGCTCACTCGGGTGCGTGGTGACAGCTGGCTCACCGGGGTGCTCAGTGCTAGTCGGCCTGCCCTCATGGGGCATATCGAGATGGGTAGAGGACGCTGGTGGAGCGGCAGTGGGCTCCGAATGACGAATAGTGCTGCTGGAGGTGGGAGCAACGGCCATTGACGACGATATGACGGTACTTGTGGTCCATTCCGTCGGCTCGTCCGTTGGCAGAGTCCAAGTTGGAAAGGCAGTTTCTGATGGCAGTGATAGAGTAGGCCATGGCAAGTCGGGAAATTCGGTTGCCAGGGGCCAATCTGTAGGAGAAGACCATTCTGGCCAGTTTATTTCGGATGGAATAGGTGCCGGAGGAGCCTTCTCTCGCTCCCGCATACACTAATTTCATGTTGTCAGCATGCCTCATGGGCGATTGGTTTGTTCTCGGCGAAGATGGAATGTTGGTCTTACCTGTTCATCGATCCACATTTGTGCATCAGATTCAGCGTGAATATCGACCCCGCCGTTGCCAGTCGATTCAAGCCCGGCACCAGCGAAGCCTGACATACATGTGCACTCGATGCAGATGTGAGCACTGACGTTGGCATCACCTGTAACGCGAGATCCGGCACCTGCTCCTGTGGTGATGTTCAGGCCCAAGGCGTCTCCGAAGAAGTCTAGGACATCACCAAGAAGGGGAGTATGCTTGTGGCCACTGACGTAACCTGAAGGTCCATTGGTAAGACCCTTGTGAGCATCTGCATTGGTGTGTCTGCTGTCACCACCATTTCCGATGGAGGAGCCGGCATCAGCACCGACGTCGATGCCGTTCCGGCGATGCTTCTCTCTGGGCTGGATATATCCATCAGGACCGGCGATGGCCGGTGAGGCTTGGTATATTGACCAAACGATGGTCAGAAGAACCGAGTGGGCCAACATCGTGACCCGAGTATGAGAGCCTATGAGAAGCGAAGTTGGGTGCCGTGGTTGTGGGGGGTGTTTGATTGGGGTGGTTGAAGAGTGTATTGAGTAGTGTGTTGAGCAGTGTATTGATTGGTGTGTAGAGTGATGTATTGAGTGGTGTAGTGAGTGGTGTAGTTGATGGGTGTCAGTAATTGGGAAGTGGTGAGGTGAGAAGTTGGAAAAGCGGATGAAACGAAAATCCGGAATGGAAGATTTCTGAGAAGAGGGTATGGATTGAGATTTATATATTCTAATCACAGGGCATAGAAGGATCGAGAGGTCAGGCTGTCATTCGGATCTACTGCGCTACCCACGACGGCTCTGCCCTAGCAAACTCGGAAGGTTGAACTTGGGCACTAAAAAGTGTTGGCTGATTACTAGTCTAAGAGAACAGAGACACCGTACCCGTGTTGGTGCACTGGGTAGGTACCTTAAGATCCAACGATTAAACCGTTTACATCTACCTGTTTAACCTAGGTTCTGCCCCGTGTTAACCAGGTGCCTTAGGTAGACAGGTATTCAACGCGCCCAACCATCGTGTCATACGAATCGGCCATCAATGCGTGTGGTTGCACCCTCGTTTGAGATAAAATATATTACGGTTTCATAAAACAACGCCATCAAAACAGGAGACGTTTCTATCTACCAAAGATCTACACATTCCGTCATATAATAGCGTCTTGTAAAGCATCCCTCTTGGGAGAAAGAAAGGGAGCAGGGCTGACTAGTCTGTTACCTCTGCCAACATGTGTTCTGTTCAAAAGAGTTGTCCAGCGGTGTCTCCTGCGTGACCCAAAATCCCCAGATGAATCTAGCACGTAGGTATGTTCGAAGCAAATCCAGAGTTTGTGTGAATTTGTCTCTCAGTATCCGTCTCTAGGCACCTATAGAATAATATCATGCAGTGGTATTGAAATAGCCTTATTCCGTACTTGATATTGAAAGCACGCTCGTCCACACATCCATTGTACGGACCTTCTTCAGACCCCCGACAATCGCTACTGCCGCGATGACCGAAGCCCTTGTAGACCTCGGCAAGACTTTGACCCGATCATTAGCTATGTTCTGGTCAATTTCCTTTATAAAGGATTCGCCGACAACAGTGCCCACCTCCCAAGATCCGTCGAGGAGATCCTCCGCAGGGACGATGGAAGTCTCCGACTCCAACTTCCATCCCACCCGCCCAGCAACTTGCACGATCCCGTCTGGGCTTAACGGCATCTGAATATTCTGGGAGCTCTCAGATTTATGTGCCTCCAGGACACCCCTGGCGAACGCTGCCAACACGTGCGGCGCTGCCGCCTGCTGGGGAAAACGTCCTGTGGGAGTGACTTCGAGGATCGATAAATTAGCTCGGATGCCCTATAATAATCGCTTATACCTTATAAGGCCTCCTTATCGCAGAATTCCAATTGCCGATCGTCCGTATACTAAAATAAATCGGCCGCCCTGCTAAATTTCTCAGCTGACGGCCCTATACTGCGCTCCGGGGCAGCCGAGAAATTTGCCGATTTATTTCTCCGTATCCGTATCTTCGAGGTTATTTATCGGTATCCGTATCTTCGAGGTTATTTCGAGTACGCTGGGCTGGCCATCTAGGGACGGCAGCAGGCAACGAAGCAACGCTTAGAGGCAGAGCTCCTTCTGACGCTCTAGATAAACGTTAAATAGCATAGCGTATTATCTTAGAGGCTGCTTAAGGCCGGTATAGTATTAATTTTTCGGATTTTAAGAGATCTATTAATTAATTCCCAGGGGGAGACCCCCCTGGACCCCCCCCTTTTGCCTGCGGCGCCTTCCTCCTTAACGCTCCTGCTTAGTTACGCCGTTAATATCGTAACCGTCCTTTACGAAGTACGTACTATCTAATGCCAAGAGGCTAAATCCCATTAGCTAATGGCAATATCGATATACCACTTTTGAGCAGCCAATGGCAATGCCGGATGTAAACCGGGGTTATGGGCCGTAAAGAAGAAGCACGCTTTACGGCTCGCAGAGCTCGCCTCCAAGCGTTGCTTCTTAATTACCGCCTTCCTCTTTAATAGCAGAAGGAAGGGTTAGGGTAAAGGAGAAGGGGGAGGAGGGGGGAAGGGGTTAGGGTTATAGCGAAGAGACCGTTGCCGTACTAACGAAAACTCCTATAGGACGTTTATATAAGCCGTTAGATCGAGGTCCTATAGTAGCGTCCTATAGGAAGAGGTTTCTAGGCAGAAATATAACGATCTTTTACTTAAAAGGCTAGCTTAACTACTAAGATAAAAAGATATATCGCAGATAGGGGCAAAAAAGCGGATAAATAATATCCGGAGCAGGGGTAGAGGTTAAGTCGGCCTTAGTACTAAAAATACTGCTTATTCGGGTATAGCGTCGTTTTCCTACAGGACGTTTACTCCTACAGGACGTTTACTCCTACAGGACGTATTTCCCGTCCTATGGGCCCCAGGCCGATCACGCCCTTAGAGGGTCAAGTCCCTAGCTATACTATAGCCGGCCGGGGTTCGGGCGTACACAAGACCTTTAGGGCTAGGATGGTTGTTAGTTGTATTAAAACATCATCGAGCTTTCAGATAGACAGGCCGGACACTCTAGTTGCCTGTGCCTAAATGTGAGTCATCGAGACGAGACCATCGTGACGTGAGAGTTTGGCTATGTTGGGTAGCTACTGAAGTAATAACCTACCTTATGCCTAAGTAGCTCTAGTGCCGTACGAGGTGACTCCAACGAAGTATGCGGATATCTCGTAGCAACAGCCGGTCCGACGATAGTCGTAACTGCGACCCAGCATTGCAAAAACCACGATATGTCACATGGCGATGAGCGGCTCATCTCCTGCTGGTCATACTTCAACCACTTCTCCGCTTCGCAATGCTTTCTTCACCGCTTCGGCCACCCTCACCGCTGCCAGTCCGTCCTCGCCGGAGCACAGCGGCTGCTCCTCGCCCCTGATAACTTTCACCAAATGGGCCACCTGTAGTTCAAACGGGATCTTTGTCCTCTCTTCTTCGGACAGCACGTCTTCCAACTTCTCCGTCACCTCCGATATCTCGTTGCCCCAATCCTTCTCGAGCCCCTCGGCATAAAACGATCGCCTCATGTCCGGTATGCTGAGTGTCCCCTCGGTGCCAAAAATCCGATAGACATCTCTTGCTGTGTGAGATATGATGGGATTCTCACCGGTGCCCATCTCAAATCCGTGACCACTCACCACCGCATCGTTGAGCAGAAAGGTGCCCACCACTCCATTCTCAAAGTGCAATATGATGGCACCGCCCTCCTCTGCTGCATAGTTTCGCCGCTTGGCGGTCTCGAAAGCCGCCACGCGCTTGACCTTGCTCCCGAGGAGGAAGTGAAGCACGTCGATATCGTGGATGAGGTTGATCATCACCGGACCGCCGCTCTCGGCGCTCCGGTGCCAGTCCATGGGCGCGTCGAAGTAGCTCTGCGGCTTGTGGCAGGCCCACAGCCCGGAGACGGCCGTGATCTTGCCGATGGACTGCGTCTCACTGTCGAGAATCCTCTTCGCAGCGACCACGTGAGGGTGGAAACGCCGGTGGTGCCCGGTGAGCAGATGCAGCTTGAGGGCGGCGGCGTGCGCCACGAGCCCCGCCCCGCTGGCGCTGTCGGTGGCCAGCGGCTTCTCGCAGAGCACGTGGACGCCGGCGGAGAGCAGCTCGGTGGCTATGGCGACGTGCAGGTCGTTGGGCGCACAGACGATGGCGGCATCGGGCTTCTTGCTGGGCGAGTTGAGCATCACCTGGATGGAGGGGCAGTAGGCCGTGCCCAGCTGGATGGCGGCCCGGATCGCAATGGGGCTGGGGTCGACGAGGCACACGAGCGTGGCGTCCGGGTCTTGCTTGACGGCTCGGGCATGGCGCGGGCCGATGGTGCCGGCGCCGATGACGGCGATCCGGACGGGGGGGCGTGCGGGCGTGACTGGCGTGTCCATGGTGTTGCGGAACCCAGTCGTCTCCTGTCTTGACCCTAGGTGGGCCTGGGATCGTGGTTTCTGCGGAGAGATGAAGGGCGAGGTGGTTGTACAGAGCGTTGCGGGGAATATCCGGTCGGCCGTGATCGCCCGGGGCGCCGTGCTCGGCTAAGCCATCTTCCTGCCGCCGGTCACCTTCACGATTCACGAACTTTCTGATGCATAAGAGCCGACATAGCTTGGGGAGTGCTGATTTGACTACCACGGTAAGGTATAACAGTAGACGACAAGCTTGACAAGGCTGACAAAGTAAAATTGTTTGACGGGAGTTCTTCTCTCATGGCCTCGGGAGGAACGACACAGCGAGGAGCCGAGAAGTCCGAGAAGTTCTCACCCACATCCCTGGAGAGTGAGATTAATGCACAGCCCTTGAGTATAACCGCTCAGGGGGCAGTGTAAATATGGTCATGATCGTGGAGGACAAAGTGTTTATTCGTCAAACGAAGCAAGTTCTGTGCTGGGACAACAGTATTACTGTCCCGATGGTATGGTTGGTATATCTGACATATAGGTACCACGCAACTCAGACACAGACGACACAGTCATCCTGGGGTTGACCGTATTTCACATGTGGGGGTTATATCAAATTATAGGCTGGTCTAGATGAACAAAGAAGGGAATTTGATCTATTCGTCGATTGAATGGAAAGCATTTGATACTTCGTATGAGCCTTGTACTGTACACGGAGGAGGTACCCTTGCCGCAAAGGGTCATAATCTGCTAGGCTCTGCCTAGGTATGTAAGGAGCGTAATTACATAGCAAAATTAATATTACGTCCATATAGATGAACAAAGAAGAACATTTTCAAAAGAAAATAATTGATTAAAAATTAAAAATAAAAAAATAGAAATTTGCAAATCTCTCTAGGTATCTTGACTGTTGTATAGCTAGTATAGAACCAGATACCTACCTAGGTAGTACGAAGCTTTTGATGCCGTCTTGGGTTGTTGATACAAAGGACAACTCAATCCAAATTCGGAACTCTCTCGCAATCCATAAAGAAAACGTTTTATCCTCAACTTGCCTTATGATGATTGGATCGTAACGACTCAGATTGGTAGAGCATGTATTTTTGGCCGTCTTTATAGAACAGACCATAGCCCCTTCCCACAAAGATGATTAGACAATATGGCATTCAAGCTTTGTGGGGTGTAGCATAATGGAATTATACCTGGAAGCTCCCGAAAATAACCCCAAAGGCCATGAGATAAGAAGACAAGACGTCCCCTATCCATTTTTTGATCTAAAGCAGGATTGTCATCTGCTCATTCTCAATTTTTCACAACCCCTTTCCTGTTGTCATTTCTTTATTTTTTCCTACAAAAAAGACAAACAGCATGTGTGTGCAGGCCACCTGGAAGAATGTTTGCGACCGCTGCGAGGACGCTCACCAGGCTGAGAGGCGTAGAAAGGTCGAGCGTGGTTGGTGCAGCTATGCGTTTCACTATAAGCAATTTGGTTGTTGTCAGGACGTTCAGTCTTACGATGTACAGTATGCCGGACAGATCAAGGCCTTCATGAATCAATGTACCTTGAAGCCCAGGGATTGGGCTTTCATTCAGCGGCTCAAGTAAGTTCCCAGTAACTAATACCTCATGCAATCCGTAAGCGTTTGCAAACCAGTCCATATTCCGCGGCATATGTGACCTACTTATCAGTTTCATAGTAATACGGCGCAACCTGCAGAGCACTGAAGTACGGGACATCCTTTGTTCTGACAGATAGTGAGACCAGAGTACGGTAGGAAATTTTAGATACCTGATCTTTTCTTTCAAGATTGCTGAGTCTGTCTGTCTATCGCAAACAATCTGCTATTTCAGGAACGACCGAATCATGGTCTGGAGTCTTCTGGTCATTGCATGTGTTGATATATGCGTGAGGTCGTTTCCTAGGCGCGAGCTGCTGTAGAATTCTGACCCCCACTAAAGATGACAGCTCTTGATATTTCGAAAGAACTGTATGTTAATATCGTTCTCGGCCCCTACTTGGGTGAGAAAGTAAGTGTGTGGCCTTTCCAATAGTAGAAATCATCGCTCCCGCCTCTCTCTCATTTACAAGACAGTGGTAGATTTCTGGCAAGATCGGGTTTCTTTCGGACCGAAGGAGGTGACGGCTTTCGGAGGACCCTTGTCTAGATCATAAGGCACCCAGAACAAGAGGATTGTTCGGCTGCCTTTGATGTACTTGCATGTGCAGATAATCAGGCATACATATCAATAATGCTATTGGTGTCGTTCAACTCGAACAAAGACCATTCCACCGAGTCTTCTATAAAACATCGTGTTCATCCAATTCCCACCGATCTCGAAACGGAAACCACCAATTAGATCACGTCTGTCTTCCATCCAAAAAAACACTTTGACCCAAGAGAGACACAGGAAGAGGCACTCGGCATCAGGAGTCATCAACGTTCCCAGCATGGGTAGCAGCGCCTCCAAGCACAGCGGCGACCGGGCCCGCGAGTCCCGGACAAAGAAGAACCTGAAGGCTGCCCAGCGCCTGGAGCGCGACAGACACAGCAGCAACAGCCTCTTCAGCCGCGAGCCCAACTACGAGGACATACGCTCCAAGGCCCTTGGCAAGGCATGGGCTGACCGGCATCCTCCATCACTGCCGAGCATGCCTCAGCCTCCCGCGCCTGTCCACCATGTCCGGAGTGCTTCACGGCGACCATTGCCACCCCTGAGCATGCCCCAGGCTCCCTTGCCAGCGTATCACAGCAGCACCAGTGGGCGGCCACTGCGGATTGACCCCAGCCTGGTGCCGGCGCCGTTGAACGTCAGGAAGAAGACCGCTGTCTCTGCCCCTGCCCCTGCTCCGTCTTCGAGTTCTGTGCCCTCGTCCTCGAGGGTTGCACCATCTTCTTTACAGCCTGTGCCGTACTCTTCTTATTCTTCGAGGTATTACCCGCCGTCGTCTTCGATACCTGTTGCATCGTCTTCGAAGCGCGCACGATCGCGGTCAGCTCACAGACAACCCCCGAGCTCAGCGAGGTACGGTCCGTCAACCATGAGACACCCACGGTCATCTGACAAGGCGCCATCGCCGCTCTCTTCTCGGAACCTCATTTCTCGCACTCGCCCAAGCGGGCATGACGCTGTGGTGCCGCCGTGTCCGAGATCTGGGCGGAGTCGAGTGACGAGGGAGGATGTTCGAAGGCGCGGGTAGCAGCAAGTCATGCGCATAATCGATAAGTTTTCTCCTTCCCACTCGTTTTTGAATTTGTCAATGGTGTGAGTTTCTGGTGAGAAATGGAGTCCTTTGTTGATGATCTCACGAGTAATGCATTGAAGTCTCTGCCATAATTCTCATGGGTGAGTGCCCCAGGGGCGAGTGCCTTGGGGCATACCTCGATAGTCTAACCGATAGACTCAGCTCCCTCTCTTTAATCCGAGTCCTTATCTGTGCAAATGGCATTGTGAAGTTTCCCGAGTAGATCCTCATCGCTGCTGCTTCCCCGCGGCCCGGGAATGAGGTTTGTTGAGCCCACCACCGAGCCCGATCCCGCCAACAACAGACGCTAGAGTCGTACTTTTGAATATGGTTTCATACTGCTCAGATTTGATTCCTGGATTGAAGGGCTGGCGCGAGACTCGGAAGAAGGCCGCCCCTGTAAGAAACAGCCATGTACCGAAGGGAATGTGGAAATGGTATTGATAGAATTCAGGAAGGTGTGAACGTGAGCCCTGGTCGGCCATTCTGAAAATGAAGGATAGTAGTCTTGAGATACAGTTCTGGCTTCAGAATCCAATTGTAGGTGTCTCTCAGCTTACCTAACCCGTTCTTGCCAGCTGGTGCCAGCTGAGTGAGTGCGTGCAATGTCAACCAGCTTTGATACAGCAGAGACATCCTGGGAAAGGGGGGGGGGAGAAAAGAAACAAAGAGAAAAACAGAGGGACGAGGTTTATGCAAGTAGAAGTATTTGATGGAACCAGATTTGACTTATGAGGTTGCGGCCTGCTTTGGTATCCTCCGGACTTCATGCCACTGTTTGCTGCTGGTGCTCCATAAAAACCGGACCCTCTGCTATGGGACCTTTTCTCCGCCAAAGAACCCCCGGCCCTTCTGCCCTAGGCACCCTTGGGGTAGAGGCACAACGTCCGGTGTCTTCACTGACCATGCCTCAGGATGAGGGCCGAGGGGGACCACCTCAGCGCAAGACAGCAGCTATGCCTAAGCACGCTTTTTGTTGATGTTTTTCGCAGCCAGAAGCCCTCCGAGCCCGAGTCGTGCGTTCGGTGATGGGCCAGAGCTGACGTGGGCAGAAGGTTGCGGTCCATCGGACGTACTGAGGCTGAGAATCCATACGGAAGTGAAGACAGCATTGATCTGATGTTGATATACGATGCTGGTCCTTCGGCAGTCGGTGTCTGGACGTTGTCGCCGCGAGGCGTTGGGTTCGAGTGCCACATTGTTGGACCCCGTCCTCCACCATCGAGTTCCTGACTCTGTGTCCCGAAGCAAGAACATGTGCTCCTAAGGGTCGGTCGTTCAGAGGTCTTTCCACTTCCACACGCTCCACTCATGGAGTTTCTCATCATCCCACTCCCTCGGATCGATCTCCTCCCTGCCCTCTTGATCCGCCACCAGGCCGCCCGCCTCCATCAGCTCCCAGAACTCCCGCATGTAGTCGATGTAAGCCACCCTCATCGCGTACACCACTATCGCTCTTGAGCGTGGGGAGCGGCGCAAGCATGCCAGGATGGTCTGGCTGAGCAGCTGTGGGTGTTCCTCCGTGTACATGGTGTCGGCGGCGAGAATGACAGGGAAGCCATTCACCTCGCCAACCGTGAAAGTGCTGTCCGAGTGCTTCTCGGTCGAGAGAAGATGTATGGTGTCAGGCTTATTCCAGTCGAGGGTGCCGCATACCGCCGATGCTCCGTGAGCCTTCAGGGTGTCCGTGTTGAGATCCACGTTGGCCTGTACACCTGGCACAATGGTTGGCAGATCGGTTAACAATGCACCGGTGCCCCAGACACAGGCTGCAGTCAGGCCGCTGAGGCCTGTGCCGGCGCCAAGCTCGAGGATTGTATAGCGGTCATTGTCTTGCTGGAGGTGTTGTTGGTTGATGTCCAACTTGTGCAGCAGATTGGAGAGAATGCCGGCTGAGCTCCATGTCGTCAGGGATAGACCCTCCGCTCTACAGGGTGTGTCGACAATGGCGATGGGTATATATTCTTGGTCACTCTTGGGCACCTTGAACACCCTTTTGTTCAGTGCCATTGTTGTGGTTGGTGGGGTTGGAGGGTTTCCAGTCTTGAGGATGAAATCGTGAAAATTTCCGGCGTGGAGGTCAACAACTCGGACAAACCTGGGCTGCAGGGTCTGTGCCTGTGGAATTCAAGGGTTCGGGTCTGGGTCTGTCAGCCTTGGACCAGGAGGCCCCCTCACCTTTTCACTTTGGCTTTCAATCCTACACTTGGAATCAGTTTCATTAATCTAATCTATACATGCCTAAATATGTTACTCTTCAAAATTGAGTTACCAACAACCCATCGGATAATTAGCTTGCTGCATCTTATCCTCTCTCCTCCATATAGACCACGAAAGCAATACTCGCGTATGGCGTATACAGGAGGTCGATGCTCATCTCCCAAGCTTTTGTGGACTAGCCTCGTGAACGAAGGTAAATGACCGTGAACCACAGTGAGGGACGGTGAGGGAAGGTGGACGAAAACTGGCACACAATAAACACTCGAACAGCCACAAACTCGGTGTTGTTGTCTAGTAAAAAGGCTAATACGGATCACGGAGAACATGTCAGACCTTCAATGGCCTATTTTAGTGGGTGGCGACTTCCGTTCCACGCTTTCCAGGACTCTGATTAGATAAACGATAAACAGTATTGAGGATCGGGGGATCCTGGGCTACCTAAGGGAGATGGCGTTTAGGTATGACCACTACGGCGTTTGCTTGTAGCCTTTACCGTCCTAGACTTCCCGTCCCAAGACGCTGGTGTATTTTGTGGTGGTCTTGTTGTATCTAGCCTAAGCGAGGAACAAAGAGGAAGGTCTAACAACAGGCAACACAGCCCTCCTTGGTCCGAATCATCCGGGGTCGCGCGTTTCGTGAGACGATGTCGAATAGGTGGAGGGTATTCGAATTTGTAAGAATTCGAGAGAACAACTGCTAGAAGTGGGAGCACATGACGAGAGAACAGAAGAGTCTACAACATTCTATATTCCAAAACATACGCACGTCCCAAGAAATATGATAATTACAGAAGATCGGGCAGTAAAGACCTGGTAATTATCTCTTATGAGCACCTGTTGCGCAAAAGCGTACGCTTGTGCACCGCACGGGCAAGCTGTATCCCCTACCTAATATTGTCACAGGGATACCTATGGGTCCACTTCATTCCTGTCACAGCATCATTTAAAAAGAAGCATAATGAATGGCACCTAGGTAGCATTTCTGCCAGGTCTGTTCTTCTTCTCCGCAATGATTACTTGCGGTCAGTGTTTGCAACCACGCTTTCGATGCCCTGAATAAGGCGTGGCCATTGTTGCCGATGCTGATGGTTGAAATCCAGACCATCCAAGCTATCGCAGGAACCTGAAGAAAATACCAAGCTCAACAAGACGAAGCACTGGTGTTCTAGCGTTGGGTCTGGAAACGTCCAAGACAGCGGCTCCCCGGCCATCGCCGCCCGAACATGAGATTCGAGGAACAACAAACCGACCCCCTTGTCTTGGCAGACAGCGTTCCATTCGCTCGCCTCGTGAATCTGGAAACAGAGCGACCACTAGCAGCCTCTTGGCATGCCTTGGCGTTTATCAATCGTAGTCCACAGTGGATCCCCGTCGGTTAGATCTATCCTGGATTTTTCGCCTCCTCTCGCCAAAATGAAGATCCGGAATGTGAAAGGAGAGTTATCGACTACTGTGTATCCGGCCGCATCGGGTGAACCCCTGAACCACTAGCCTGCTACTCCACTTGGTCGTATACTTTGAGCCGCACACATATTGCTTCCTTCCGGGAACCTGATTTTCGCACCTCATACAACGTGGCTGACCGGGAGGATCCTGAGGCCATAAGTCGCAGATGACCAATACCTGGGCGTTGAATGGCCAAAGTCTCGACGAAACTTGGGAGACTTATAGTACAAACCGTACAACCACCAAGCCTCGCCAAAGCCTTCTCGAATACCAGGAATATTGCTCGGTTGGATAGGGCTGACCAGGGCGACTCGGACGGAACCTGCATATACTGTAGCCGACCGCCGAGGAACAAGTGTGTTAGCACTATAGTGGCGCCGTTGTGGGTAGTGTCCTATCCAGCCCTGTCCTCGACTAGTAAGGAGGTGTTCCTCGACTAGTAAGGAGGTGTTCCAAACATAAATTGGTCCCGGTGGGACCAGGGGGTCTGCAACCACGCAGAATCTTGGCCTTATTGCCCATAAAGATGATTACCAAGTACATTCATTGCATATCTTTACAGACGCTAGCGATATGGCATAAAGTGGATCGGATCTCGACAGGAAGCTGTTACCCGATGTCCAAAGCCCTATTTCCAACCACCACTGCTACTCTACACTCACTACCGCCCCCCTTTGCAACACCCATTCCAATATCTGGTCTAGCCTTGAGACGAGCCTCTGAATATTGTATCGCTAGTAAAAAATAAAACAAAAACTGTTTGTGTGGTATCAGTATTCACGACCAAGAGGCTATTCCTCATAGGGGCTCAAATGTTTTGTAATTACGGCAACTGTAATTACAGATATGGATCCCTCGATGGGACGGAGGCAGGTCCACCTTGCTCAGAAGAGACAACGATGGGGCGTGGCGATCTCCATCTCAGAATTGTTAGATCTTGACTGTTAGGGTCAGGGATTGCATAATCTTTGCGTCTCCTCCTCCTCGATGGCGAGGAAAGGTATATAGGAGCCTGGCCGACCACCTCAGCATCTGTCTGGAAATCTGTCCCTGATCATCCAGCATCACAGTGCCTTCTACACCTTGCATTCAATCACATTCTTTCTCTTACAATCTCTGGCTGAGCCACTCATTTGCTTTACCTTGAACGGTACACACTTCTCGATCTTTACCAAAGCTTTCACAGCCATATTGCAACGATATCATCCTCGATTTTTTCACCACCCTTTTTGAAGACCACCACTTCGTCACCATGCGTTACTCCACTGCAACTGTCGCTGCTGCCCTCGTGGCCAGTGCTTCCGCACACACCAGGATCTACGGCACCTGGATCAACGGAGAGTTCCAGGGAGATGGACGTACCACTTACATCCGCTCCCCTCCCACCAACGACCCCGTCAAGGACACGACCAGCGCCGACCTGGTCTGCAACGTCAACGGCGCCACCGCCGCCCCCGAGTTTGTCTCGGCCGCCGCTGGTGACACGGTCACCATGGAGTGGTACCACGACAGCCGCGCCGACGACATCATCGCCTCCTCCCACAAGGGCCCGATCATCACCTACATCGCCGAGTACTTCGAGGACGCGGGCGCCTCGCCCATCTGGACCAAGATCGCCGAGAAGGGCTACGACAGCTCCGCGGGCACGTGGGCGACGGACGACCTGATCAGCGCCGGCGGCAAGTACGACTTCACCCTGCCCAGCAACATCAAGGCCGGCAAGTACATGATCCGCCAGGAGATCATCGCCCTGCACGAGGCCGACACCTGCTACGCCACTGCTGGCTCCCGCGGTGCGCAGTTCTACCCGTCCTGCGTCCAGTTCGAGATCACCGGCTCCGGCACTGCCACTCCCGATGAGGCGTTCGACTTCAACGAGAGCTACTCCTGCGACGTCGCCGGTATCGAGTTCAACGTGTACGGCAGCTACACCTCCTACGAGATCCCAGGCCCTGCGGTGGAGTCCTCCCTGGGTGGATCCTCCAGCTCCTCCAGCTCCTCCAGCTCGTCTGGCTCCGCGGCCGTCGCTGCCAACGCTGCTACTCCCACCACTCTTGCCACTTACACCACAGCCGCTCCTACTGCCACCGCCGAGGCGTCTAGCAGCGACTCCACCTGCAACAAGCGCCGCAAGGGTCGCGCCGCTCGCGCCGCTCGCCGCAACTAAATCCAGCTTTCAGCTGGTTTGATGGAGGATGGCGCCAGTTGTGTTCCTCCAGCCCGACGAGAAAGAGCCTGATAATCAAATCCAATTCTCTCTCATCCCCGCGTCGGAGCGTTGACATGGCCCAGCGAGCTCTGGGTCAGGTCAGCTGTAACTAGTATGATAGGTCTTCGTTTTCAATGTACATGTTGAGCGCAATTCAAATTAAACAAATATTCTTGAATCCAAATTTGGTACCAAACCGCGATATATCGTCTGCACAATGAAAAATGGCTTAGAAAAATATACACACGAATCAACATGACCGCGAGAGGCCTCAACTTACCTTCTTCATCAGCGTTCCCGCTGGACATCTGCTCACGACACAACAGGCATGGGATCCCCCGGCCTAGCCTCGTAACTGATTCTCCCCGCCGGCAAAAAGAACAGCGCCACCAAACCCCCCCTCCGACACTGCGGATAATGATGGCTGCCCGCATGGGGGCTCGTCCACCCCTTGCCCTGCCACCCATTCAAGCCCATGAGCTCCGCGTCCTCGTCGATCGGAACCACGCAGTTGATCTCGCCGTACGGGTGCGCGTGGTACTGGCCCTTGTAGTCGTCCTCGCCCTCTGTCGTGCTCATGTACACGGTGGTGACCGAGCAGTAGCGCGTGGCCTCTGTGGGCGGCGAGACGCGCGAGCGCCGGTAGCGGGAGCCATCAATGGGGATGTTGGCGACCCACCCTTCTTCGAGTCCGAGCTTGATGAGGCGCGAGAAGGTCTCGTAGTGGAGGTTTCCGGGGCCGTAGTGCTTGTTCAGGTGGTCTTCGAGGGATTTACCAGGAGTCCTGTGGAATGTGAGCAATGGGGACGCGAAGGTAGCAGACGCGATGAGGCGGGAAAGCGAAGGCCGAGGGGCTTTGTAGACGTTTGCTTCTCAAACGGGCTTTCTTACAGATTCTCTACTTCGGACAGGAAGGCGGTGACCTCTTTCAGCAGCAGTTCCAGGTTGGGGTGGACTGCTCCGATCGGATCGGATCCCCCCGTATAATCGGCCATCTTGTGACGAAGTCGAGGGTAATGTATTGAGGCCAATGAACCGGGAGGCTGGGCTGTGTTTGCTACCTCATATATGGTCTACCTAATTAGTGACGAAGGGAGACGGGTACCGTCGATCTCGCTTCTTCGCCTCCGCATTTTAGCGCGGCGCCGGTCCGAGACTCGGGGCGAGACTCGGGGTAAGCCGTAGCGGAGCGGCCCGGACCCCCCGGAGACCCGCCGTCACAATGATTTCGATGAGTATTCGCCGTTGTCCTAGCCGAAGAGTAGGGTCATCTGAAGACTGTCACATATCGCCAACATCTTAGATAACAAATCCTGACTTCTCGTAGCACGTTCGTCCAGTTCTCTCCTAGCAAATGTCTTCGAGACTCGGGCCACTGATCAGTACTGTGAAGATATCCAAATTTGTAGACTCTGCCGTGACGATGACAGTCAGCATCCTCATGGCTCTTCGTCGGGTGTGTCTATTCGGATGCAGAATGAATATAGTATCTGATCTCGCGGGCATGAGGGCCTCTATCTGAGAGAGTCTCCCCATCATGCGTGATCCAACACTCCAGACCCGGGTCGGAATGATCCTCACTCTCACCGTAGAGATACCCCGTAAACATGATCTTCTCAGCCTGAGGCATGCACTGCACCAGCTCCCGCATCTGAGGCAGGAAGACAAGCCAGGACGTATCCACTTCACGTCCGACTTCCGAAAAAGAAGGAAGTAGGAAGGCTTGGACGGAGGATTCTGCTAAGGCTATCGAATTTGGGTAGGAAAGCAAAAAGGTTATAATACCTAGTTGACTACGAAGGTGTAAAACGTCTACGAGAGAGTTTTTACTCGGCAACTCAGCAATAGGGCCAGCAGAGGATAATCCTCCCTTCTAGCATCCATGGATCACAATCCATGCTTTACCCTGCAAATTTGCTGTCGGTGTCTATATCTTCCCATGACCATTTTCGAATTCTTGCAACCTTAATTGGAGTATAACGCATGCCAAGGGCGAGACCTTATTATGGTGTTCCTACGTATAGGAAGCCGTCTCGACTACCCAGGTAGACATATAGTTGACTCGGAGGTAGGTAATGAATGCTTCTACTTCGCACAAGTGAGAACAATTGATACTACCAATCATATATTCTGGTATAAAACCCACATGGCACCACTCATCACACCCTCTTTTCTCCGACAATTTCAACATTCTCCACCATGTACTTGTCGCCGCCAGTCTCCGCGGTAGCCTCTGGAGTGAGAGCCACAACCTCCTTGACCCTCATAATATGCCTCCCCGTACGCAACCAATGAGACATGCAGTAGCACAGCACGACGATAAACCCACACATGGGAACAATGTAGCTGATCCTCGTCCCGGCCGTATCCGCAATGGCCCCCTGCACCGGCGGGAACACCGCGCCCCCCGACACGCCCATCACGAGGATCCCGGCGCCACGCTTCGTGTGTCGACCGAGGTTCGCCGTACCCAGAGAGAACAGCGTAGGGTACATGGGCGCCATGAAGAAGAAGATGACGATCAAGACAGCGACACCCGCGGTGCCGCGGGCAGCAGACACGAACGCCGTCAGGGCGATGGCGAGGCTGGCGTAGATCAACATGATGAAGTCGGACTGCAGGAACGTCGCCAGGCCCGTGGCCGCGAATCTCCCCACCGTGAAGGTGATGAGTCCGTACGAGAGCATGGTCGACCCCTCGGCAGCGCTGAAGCTGGCGTTCTCGGTGGCGTAGTTGATGAAGAAGCTGGCGACGGTGACCTGTGCCCCGACGTAGCAGAACTGTGCACCAAAGGCAAAGATCATGTTGTACTGCTTGTAGAGCGGCCCGGCGCCCACGCCCGCGTCATGCCCGACCGCGGGATTGTCGGCAGTGCTGGTCCCCTCGATCACGCTCTCGGAAACCTCGGGCAGCTTCGCGAACAGGAAGAGCACCGCGACGGCGGCTCCCGCACAGGCAACGGCCAGGTAGACGTACTGCACGCTGGTGAGGTCTTGAGAGCCCTCGTCTGAGAAGAAGGCCTTGGAGGCGATGAGCGGGCCGATGAAGGAGGCGACGCCGTTCCAGGACTGGCAGAATTGCAGGCGGGCTGAGGCAGTGGCGGGATTTCCGATAACCACTGCGTAGGAGTTGGCAGATGTCTCGAGGGTGGCAAGCCCACAAGCGATGACCATAGTGCAGACAAGAAAACCACCAAAAGCCGCCTTCTTATTCTCGGGATTTGTGAAGTGGGCTGTCGGCCAGAACATGATCGCACCAAGAGAGTATAAACAGAGACCCATAATGATGGTGACTTTGTAGCCTCGGCGTTTCAATACCTCTGCAGCGATGGGGGAGAAGAGCAGGTAGCCTCCACCGAAGTACATGACCTGAAGGCCAGTCGATTCGAGACGAGTGACACCGAGGACGGTCTGAAAGTGTTTGTTCAACACTGGTGTATCCTGTCAATGTTGTCCCTCAAGATCCAAGATTTGGTTTCACTAACCGTCCAGGAGCCCATAACTGAATCCCCAGAGAAAGAACAGAGAGATCACCAGAGACAACGGAATCAGAAGGGCCCTTCCGGTCAGGTATCCTCCGGCAACAGTGCCAGCCGCAATGGGCATCCCGCCAGCCATGGTGGTCAGTTGTTTAAGGGGCTTGTTGGATGGGAGTAGAAGCTTGGAGTTTGGTTTCCGAGAACAGCGCGCTCGTTTGTTGCGACTCAGCGAAGAGGGCGAGTAAGGCAGGAGCAGGGCCGGAGTCTTTATACCAGATTCATTCATGCCCCAAGGGAGAGAATACAAGGACCATGCTATAAGGTTTCTCCGTCTGGGGTGGCCGATTCGTGAAATCGGTTTCCGGTGTCTTGGAACCAGGGTTGGCGTAGTTATGTTATTTGCATGGTTGCATCATCAAGAATCTTAAGATCAGAGGAGCTTGATATGAAGGCCTACAAGAAGTATGCGGCCGAAACGTTGAAGCGTTGTTGAAGGCACGGCCAGGCCGAGTTGCCAATAGCCGCCGCTGGATGTAGGTTGACGCCATCACCAGAGGCTAGGTAGATATCCAAGAGTCCAAGACCACCAAGGCGCCGAGCACCCCACCGAACATTTCCCCGTCGAATTCTGGGCACATGCCTTCCCTGGGAACCCATTGCCAAGTCGTAGAATCTTGACCCCAGACAAATACAAGCATCCTGGACCTCAACCATGCTTGTTCTAGAACGTGTGCATTCACATCGACCCTGCGGCGTTCCCGAAGACTTCACTATTACACATTTACCCCGGTATATCCCCGGAATGCAGGTATTGCCGCTCCACTTCCCCAGGTTTCTCCGTGTCATTGATGTACTGGACTTCGGGTATTCCCTCGCGGGTCAGAACGATAACTCCACTCCAGGGCCCTCAAAGCCCCTGCCGAGGACCTTTCGCCGTGGGTACGATTTTCCTGATATTTTGAGGATACTTGCATATCGAACGGACTCTTTTCCGGTATATTTGACCTCGGAATGAATGAGGGTTGTGGCCGGAGTGCTGGTGAGCCAGAAGTTGATGATATTTATCACCTTGGCACCCGTTGTTCAGGCCTCTCTTCCCAGAGTTCTTTTTCACTCACCTCCTATCCTCACTCATCCTGCAAGCAGTGGGACCTAGGGAAGCTGGGAACATCACTGGTAGGCTCCGAGTCAACCCACTGGTACTGCTTACATGGAAGGCTGGGATGGCGCGGGCAGAACGCTACTTGACGATGAGGTTCGTCGTGCTGATACACAAATTGTTTCTTCTTGTCTTCTGACTCGTCACTACCCCCAATTGATTCGCCCGTTGTCCTTCACACCTGGTAGACTTGTCCATGCCAAAGGCCCAAACGATCCGGTGCCCGGCTTCACTCCGTGCCCAATGCCCAATGCTTCTTTCATATCATGCAGCACGCCATGAGGCCTTCCCTCCAGCTTATCCAGCTTCTTCTGTTCAGCCCTGCGCTTCTTTTCATCCTTTCTATCCTGCATCACACCCATCTCCTGCGCATCCTGATGGATCCTCGTGACCCACAACGCAACAAGAAGATCAAGGTGTTTTTTCTCCAGCGAGACCAGGATCTGCAGACTCTCTTCTTCCATGTTCCTATTCACAGCCGGCGCGTCGACGGCGACGAGCGTGCCTCCGTCATCACGCCATTCCAGCACGCCCTTCTTCTGCCGAGCACGGTAGAGTGTGTGCATGTTCCCTTTCTCGTCGACAGAGTACGCCTCAAAAGTGCACTTCACCCCCGTGATCCCCACCGTGACATCGTTGCGCAGCCTCACGCCGCGGAACTGGTCTCTGTGCTGCGCAGTGACATCGACGAGGCGGCTGTCCCTCACGAACGGTATCCGGTGTGGGTTGAGACAGTACAGCGTGTCCCGCTCCCGAACGGTCTTGAGGGTACCGTCTTCCTTCAGGCGTCGAGTGGCAGCCACTTCGAGAAGAGCGTTCGTCGCGGAGTATCCGTTGAGTGGTCTGAGGACCTGGTACAGTGGCCGAGCGGTCGAGATTGAACTGTAGATGAGGACTGACTGCGGTGGCATGACTAGAGTACCGGGTGTGACCGAGAATGGTGGAGGAGCAGGTGAGTCGGTGGCGATGTCATGTGTGTCTTCAAGAGCATCTTCGGTGAGTTGCTGCTTCTCTGGAGGAACCCCGACCGGGGTTTCTGGGTCGCCCACGCATTCCGTATAGGATGGTGGTGGTTGTCGTGAATCTGATTCAGTATAAGACGACATTCTTTGGCTTGGACGAACGGGCAGTTGTGAGCATTGCGACGAGACCAAAGGGGTTTGTCTCAATGAGAATCTAGCTGTGTCTCGCTTCCATTATATGGGGGACAAAGAACTTAGAGGGGTTGGAAAATGAGGCTCCTCTGTCCAGTCGGAGGACAACATCGGCAATATCAGGGTATTTTCTCAACACGTGGGCTGTCAGATTGACGCAGGCAGAAAATATATCGGGAGGGTGTGGTTACACCAGGCAGACCTTCGCCTGACGAGCACGGAGGATCCATCTGGTGATCGTGGCCGAAGGAGCTGACTGCCAGTAATCGCGCAAGCACATAGTCAGCAGGACAAATAAAGCCACCTGGCACACCGGCCATAAATCGCGCAGTTCATACCAATGTAGTATTTATTTTCGAGACACAGCCCTTGTTTCTGCAGGCGGCACACCATCCAGACAAGTATTTCGTGTACGGTACAATCCACTAGCAACGTCGTCGATCTGGTGGCAATTCAGACAAAGTCATTGGGATTCTATTGAAACAGACACAGGTTCGCGTTCTTCCTCAAAGATACTGTCACTATGTAGTTTCCGCACTGGCGCAAACCCCCGGCCTCCATTCAAAGTTTGATCCGTGATGATACCATGTAGGAGAGACGAATATTTTAGCTAGATCCTTCTGCTCCAACATCCTCCATAACCATAGAATACCCGGCGCAATTGTTGAGGTTTACTCATAGTCTACTTAAGACAGCTCCCTCAACCCCACATCTCCCGTTGTTGCCACCGGTGACCCGGGCGCCTTAGGGTCATACATGCTCTACGTTGCAGTCACTGGGCTTGCTGTTACTGGTGCTGCTCCATTTTCGTCTGAAGAAGGGGGGGGGGGGCGCAATTCCAGTGCTTCTTGCCGGGGAAGACGAGACCTCACCTCGGACCAGGATGACAATGACAGCAACGCCGCCGCTATATAAACTATTGGGGAGCTACTAGGTTTGTGCTTGGGAGAAGAAAAACACGAGTCTTCGAACGTGTAAAGGACCGCCTACGATACACCGACATCTGTGGGTTTCAGAGTCCCGGTGAGGGCTGGCTAGTTACTGTGGTCGTTTTCGGACTCAGGTACTCGAACCGGTTGCACTTGAGGTGACCAACGAGGCTAAATCATCCACACCAGTGGGCATATAGATCCACTTCCTATAAAACGGCGCAATATTTAGCTGTAGTAGAGCGAGAAAATAAATTAACATGTGGACGGGAGCTTGTAATTATGGATGAGGTTGTGATTTTCCACAGAACCCATGGATAGTATAGTATGTAGGTACCTACCTAGTAGTTGGGCGTAGATATAAATCTTCCATTTGCCGCCTCAATTCACGCTAAGAGGAACCATGCGAGAGGCAGCAGTGCTTGAAGGCCAGCAGCCCAAGTTCGAGTAGATGGAGTTCACAATGCACATCTTCTCGGTAGCACAGGTAATAGTGTTATCTGACAATCAATAATCGACCCACCGAAATCTCTGCTGACAAAGTCCCATAGTCTCTCTTTTTGCAAGATCGAAAGCATCCATCCTTGGTGCACTCATTCGCCGTCCTGGTCGCGATTACCCATCTTCGATTATTGTTATCCGGGGCCCATCTGAAGAAACCGTCCTGGACACAATTTATGAGGACCCCGAGAGCTGCTGAGCTCAGGAAGAGTCCCTTCACGGGGTAGGCTGGTCAATACAGGTGGTTTCTGACAGGAGTCTTTTTATGTTTGAGGGATGTCTGGGATCATGAAGAGAGACCGGGCATGCCATCCGTTCTTTGTCCCGTCCTACACAACTTCTCTCCATCTCAACTCGCGAGCCTTCTTCAGCCCGACTGCGAATGCACGGTATATCAAACCAAGCGGGTAGCCCCCCCCCCCAGGTAAAGGGGGACGACCCGGTCCGCGGTCACGTTAACGACAGCAGCGAGGATACGGGCTGCCGAGTACCTAACCCACCTCAAGACCCAATGCGTGCGCATTCCAGGTATCGTCTGAGCTGTACGGACAGTAGCATTGTGGCAAACACCTAGCAGAGCACGGGGTGAAGCTTGTCGGGCAGAAACGCTCGTGGCGTCAAGCCGGACCCTGAAGACCAAGACCACTCAAGGCAGGCAGGCATGGGAGTGTCTCACCAGCCAAGTCCTAAGAACAACCTGACACGGGTTGGCCTCCGACCACATTGGCTAGTCCTTATTGCGAGCGGATTACGGAGTCCGCATCTCCCGTTTCTTATTATACACTTTCCGCGCGACCTCGAAGGCATCGGAAGCCCTGTGGAGAACCAACATGGGAGTACATACTACCCGTGCCGAATCTTGAACCAGTCTTTCCGAAATCTCAGCATCTGTTGGAAACTCTCAGCCTGCTCACGCGCCATTGGCCAGTCACGCGGATCAGAACGGAATTCAAGAGAGATCTGCACCTGATAAGGACATGATAACTTTGTGATGGTCGGCCTTGTGGCTGTTCGGGTTCACATCCACCTAAGCACGGGGGAACGAGGGAACGTTTTTGGGCCAGGGGGAGGGGAGGCAGATATGAAGCAGCGTCATCTATTCCAGCTAAAGTCTAGGGAAACGTGGGCGCTGTTGATAGACTCTTCGAGTCTGCCTTCTAGTCTCTCTTCAACATTTGCTATCTCGTCTTTGACGAAATCCTCAAGCTGGTCTCGGGCAACATACATCTCGTCTTCTACACGAATATTTATGATGTCTTCTGTCTCCTTCCTCACATCGTAGAGCCCCCTGTCGAGTTCATCGCGCAGACTGTCCACCTGCTCACTCGAGCTATGATGGACGTTCTCTATGCTGCCTCCCAACTGCTCGGCGTGGTGTTCTACACACGTCTCGAGGTCAGTCAACCGCTGCTCCATGCGGTCTAGTCGAGAGCCTAGCTCGTTGAAGCCGTTCTCTATGCGCTCCATCATCTTTTTGCACATGCTCTCGATGCTTACACTCACACACTGGTGTGGTTTGGCCGCCGAGGGGTCGTCAGGTGTGGAATCTATTCGACGCCGTTTGGGCCCAGGCTCTGCAAAGTTGGGTTAGCGATACTTTTACACTGGGCATTGGCACTGGATCGAGCCTTACTCTGGGTAGCATATGGCCGAGGAGGACTGGACATGCTGAGCTCGTCATACGACGGTGGGCTCTCCGCCTCTGGTCTGGTGGCTACGGGAGCAGACCCAGAAGCCGCTGCAGCCTGGGGCTCATGCTCGATGACTCTGCCACCTTTGCCGCCATAGAGACTGGCGATGTCCGTGAACCTGGGCGTAGACCGCAGGTTTCCGGATCCGGATGACACAGCCTCGCACAGTGAGACCAACCTGGCCTTGGCCAATGTCGAAGATGGCAAATACAAGGAGAAAACCGTCTGCCTCGTAAGAGCATGCAACAAATCCAGCACCAGCCGTGAGTTTTTGTGTTTCGGTGTGAGATCGCCTTGCGGGACAATCAAAGCGGGCGATCTGTTCATGACGAACTGCAAGCAGTAGGTGCTGGTACCCAACTTGCCTGCTGCCGTGTGTTCGCTTCCGTCATGCTCCACAACAGCGACTGCTTGTATTCGCTCAGGATGTATGTAGAGGAAGACATTGGTCCTGTCGCGTCGCGCTTTCAAGGCAAGGTTGGCCTTGAGCTGGAAGAAGGCTGTGTTCGAAGAGGTATCGCGATGGATTTGCAGCGTCAGGTGATCGTGGGTAGTAGAATGGCTCAAGTGTTGGCTCGCGCTGCTGTCGGCATCATTTTGGATCCAAGACACCACAGCTGGGGCGCCCGAGACATCTATTCCATCGCTGTGGAACTTGGAAGGGGAAATATCGGCATGACTGGATTCGCCGGATTCAGTTGCATCGTCCAGCCGAGACATGGGCAGGAGGACCTGTCGGTGCTACCAACGTCAGCGCAGGTCAGTTGGAGCAGGAGCACAAGGAAAGCAAGGTATCAAAAACCTGACCCCCGTCGTGTCCCGTACAAGAGACAGACGAGATCCCGCCCACCCAGGCTTTCGCTTCTGGCGGCAGAGCAGCCTTGACTCTGGAACGAGATGCGGCCAAGTTGTCGACAAGAGACGACGAAGGGAAATCGAGTTCCCGCCGCCACAGCCACAAGACACGGTGATCCGGCTCGAGTACTCGCAGGCAGGCGACTCTACAGATACGTAGACGTCCCTTACCAAGGCCCCGGTTCTTCCAGAGAGCGCACTCAATGGGTAGAAGTCGGCGTTTCCTGGCCTTGGTCGCGAGTAACCCGTCGCGCAGAGAACCGTGTTGCAGCGGGCGGCGCGGACGTCCACTCGCGCGAGGTTGAAGTGGTGGACACCTTTGAACTGACCCTCTGGTTTGCTGATCGTGGCTGAGTTGATTGGAGCTGACGGGGAGCTGACGGGGAGGGACGCGACGCGGTGCCGTGACGCTATTAAGAAATGGAAAGGAAGAAATGGACGCAAGGTCGAGGCGGTCGGGAGGCGGTGGAGTCGGGAAATGGAAGAGGCTGGGCTCCACGTGAGGGCCTGCAGGGGTGTCCCTACCATAGTAGTGTAGATTGGGACCATAACCCTAACCCAACCCAAATTGGAAGAAATACCGTTTTTCTCCCATCCTTCACATCTTCAATTTATCCAGAGTAGATTTCTCTGTTCTACACAATCGCAACAGTGGAATCCCGGTGGTACTTTCTTTCGTACCAAGAATATACTAACTCTCGATACATGGCAGTTTGTGCAATATGAATGTCTCAGCGATCCCAAAGTTTACGTCGCCTGATCGCATCTTGCACATAGTATAAGATATCATTCCTTTCTAAAGATCGGGACAGATATTGGAGCACCTTGTTTTATGAGGTAGTCTCGGGGGGAAAAAAGAGGAAAAAAAGGGAAAAAAAGGGGAAATTTACCTATCAACTATTCCGACATCCGCTACCCGCGGCCTGGACAAGTTTACAGCAGATACACGTGGACTCAGAAGAGCGCAAAGCATTGGGGAGGAGGGATGCAACAGCTTAGCAGTTTACTTTGTTATATTCATGTTTGATCCGAAAACATATACTACTGAAGAAGAGACTATAATCTATACGATGATAGACTGCCGTGGAGACGTGCCTTTTCCCTAGACACTCGTCAACAGCGAGAGCAGCTTAGGAAAATTTGGAGTCCTAAGTAAGATCTTGTCAGCGCATCTTCTTCTGCACGGGTATTTTCTTGGAGGAGTCATCATGCTTACCCAAGACCGCTCACCGGATCCCAGCCCTCAGACGCGAGGAAGCCGGTCGAGTCACAGTTGGGATTGCTTCCGCTGGTCACGTCGTTGAATACCTCGGGGTGAGAGTACTGTCCACCAGTCAGTTTTCGGGAACCTCATCCGAAAAAAGGCAATGCCAAAGTGCTTACCAAGATCTCATGTACGAATCCAATCGTGGTTTTGTTCGCCGCAAGTCGGTGCTCATTCACCAGCGTCAACACCGACCCCCAGACAGGTGCAGACAGACTCGTTCCGCCCACCGTGTACCAATCACCCTCGGTGAACAAGATAAAATAGTCCCCGATCGCGCTGACATCCGGGTACCCTCTGCCGCCAATGTGGTACACACCGGTACCAACATCGCTGAAGTTGGTGCCCGCCGTCTCGTACCCGGTGAAGCTCAGCTGGACCTCATCGAAGTAGCTGGCAATATGACTCGTCTGCCACGCCGGCGCGTCGAAGTAGTTGGAGAACCCTCCACCCGAAGGGAAGCGCTCGGTAGCGCTCTCTGTGAATACGGTGGAGTCGTTGCTCACGGCGTCGAACTGTGTGCTGCCCACCGCGAGCACGTACGGGCACGTGGCATCGGCGTCGGGGTAGAAGACAGTCCCCTCGGGCCCCGCGCAGCCGTTCGCGTAGCCGAAATCGCCCTCGTAGGAGCCGACGCCGGAGTCGCCCGAGGACATCACCACGGTGGTCCCCTGCAGGCCGAGCTTCATGATCTCGTCGCACTGGCGTTTGAGATAGTACGCCGGCAGGTCTGCCTCGCCTCCACCGTACGAGATGGAGATCACGTTGGTCGGTTCGTAGACGCCACACTGCAGTTGGCCTTTGTACCCACCTTCGTTCGGATCGGGGTAGACGGGGTCCAGACACTCGGCGGCCGTGCAGTCGCCCGTCTCGCCGTAGGCGCTGTACGTGCAGTAGCTGCCGTCGAGGGCATCGAAGAAGGTGTTGTAGAATCCCAGGTACGGCGTGGTGAGGGATGACTGGTTGACCTCGTAGAACTGATCGTCCGTCTGGAATAGCACCGTGCCCTGAGGCCAGATCAGAGGCCATGATGCCATGAAGTCGAGATCAGACTCCACACCAGCATCCTCCTCAGCGATCCCGGCATCCTCGATGGAGCCCACAGCTCCATCGATCAGCTTCTCGGTGGGGTACGTCCCGTTGGGGATGTACGGATACAGAGTGCTGAAGAACACGTCCAGGTCGTACTTGCTGTAGTGGTCATCCAGCGTCTCAAAAATACCCAACTCGTTGCCTGGCGATGCTAGTGTGTTGTTGGGAATCCCATACTGGGATCGGATACAAGCAGCAGTGACATATTTGTAGCAGTTCTCAGGGGTGAGAATCGACTTGTTGAAGTTGGGAATTACGGCGAAGGCCTTATTTTCACCACTGCCAAACGTGTTCGTAGGCTTAGATGAACGCTTGATGGGTTGTCCGGCACGTCGCTTGTTCTTCAGCTTCTTCAGCTCGCGCGGATCAGAGCGCATTTTGATACCGGGAGTGATGTAGTCGACATACTTCTGGACATCTTGGGGCAAGTGATACTCATCAACGGCGACATTCTTGGTCCCGGTTGTGGCGTGCTCGAAGATATAAAAGTCGGCAAACATGATCTCCTCAACTTCGTGGGCTTGTGCGTCGAACTGAATCCATTGCTTGTTGGCCGAGAGCGAGAGTCGTTCAGCTGAAATCCCGCTCGACACAAGCCAATTCATCACCTTCGAGTTTCCGGGTCAGCAGGCTCGTCATCCCAATACGAAGATTCCTCGGATACTCACTGTATCCACGCTTGTCTCTGACGGGGCGAACATATCGATCACTTCGGCAGATGAGAGGTGCTTGCCGAAGTTCGGTGAGCGTGGGTTAGATCTGGCCGGGGAGATTGGTGTCCGCGTTAGTTTGGCATTTCTTTCCTAGATGTGTTGGAGATTCCACCACTTACATATCATGTAGCATGAGAGCACCCTCCTCCAAGTTCCTCTGCTTGAGGCCAATCCTCATGGGCAGAAGAGCATCCCGCGGTACCCTAGCAGTTCGCTTCCACTTGGACGTCCATTGAGGCAGTTGACGCTCATGAAGAACGTGAGAATCCGGAACCGCTCGCCTAGTGACCGCATCTGGTCGGCTTGGGATGTCACGGACGGAGTGAGAGAGCGGACCGGCAGCGACAAGGGCAAGACCACCCCCGAGGATGGCTCCGAATTGACGGAACAGCATGATGAGGTCGCAATGTGACGGCGAGACTTGACAAGCTGCGCTGCAAGGACGAGATGAGGATTACACAAACCCGGGGCCCTTGGCCCTTTATGAGAGGAACGAGAGCCACGAGACCCGACACGACAGTTGTGCAACAGGGGATTTCAATAGTAGCTGATAGCTAGCCGGAGGCTGAACGGTGGAGTAGCATTCGGTCGAAGCATGGACACTCAATTGGTAGGGTCACCGCCATATGCCTCCTACACGGTACCACCACACTTGCATAAATTGCGGCCAATGCATGCTTGTTTCTCCGGTTATCCTTATCTACGTACTTGCCCAATACGGCTTGAGTCCTCCTGTACCTTGCAGCGTGTGGGGAGGCCTGTTTCTATCGTGTAAAGGAATGGTGGGAGCAGGGAGTAGGCCGGGCACCCTGCAAGGTGGCTGGCTTCCAATGTTTTCTGGACTGCAGCATCGAGTCGCTCTTTAGGTTTGCGCAAGTGAACGTGTCCACAATGACCCAAAGCTTGATTGTTCGCTTCTTTTAGGCCGCCTGCTAATCGTGAGTCAGTGAGCTGGGGGCTTGTCTATACGACTCTCCATCCATCCATAACCGGGCAGTGATGGAGGATTTCCACATAAAACCCACATAAAACCCCCCAGTTCACCCACCTACAGGTCACATGCGCTAATGCAACTCAAAGATCGCCAGAACTGCGCTAATCAGCCGATCTTCCGCAGGAAGGTCGCAAAGATCGTCAGAGGCTCACATCCTAAGTTCGTTCGTAAATTACGCGTCCAGGGTATTCGGGTATTTCGCAATAATCGCAGGCATTGACGACAAGAAACTGCGGAAAGCGTGCGAGTCCTTTAAGTCCGTGTCTCCACTACTGTGCTTGGGACCAGGGTAGCATAGTACCTAAGTTCCGTGAGTGACGGCGCTGAAGATGTTTTGGTTGACTTCCCAAGATGTCCATCTAGTCCACGCGGCACATAATTGCAGTATGTGATATTCGGATGGCCGTATAGACATACCTATAGGTAGTAGTAGGTAGGTAATCTGTGACCTCGGAATACTTGGGACTTATTACTAAATTGATTGCCTACAGAACCCAGAGGAACACATTTTACATAACGAAGCGAGCCAAATATCGCAAATAAAAACTAACACTGACTTAGGCTGTGTCGGATTTAACCTCCTTATTCGTTCCTCCTCTTCGGGCCCTCATCTAAATCTGCATGCGGCCAATTAAGGTTCGCATGGGAAATAAAACCCCTCCTAGTTCGCGCTGCAACCATTTCTGATATCAACCTTCCTCCTCGACTCTGAATCAATTGATGTTGTGAGTACTTGCGGAAGGCTCTAGGAGATCTGCCTGGCGAAATGGGCACGGGCAGTAGCCACAGACTTATGTCACGGCAGTTTACAATTCCTTTGATCAGGATACTCAGTTACGACGACAATGACGATCCGGTGAGTTATGACATGCATGCACTTCTCGATCCTCTCAGTCATCTAGAACAAACAGGTCTCGCAAATGTTCCCGTCCTGGAGTAGAGTCAATAGGCTCTCAACGAAACGAAACCTGAGATATTAACAGTCGATTCACGGTGCCCCGGTAGGTTTACCGTGTAATTCTGTCCATAATCACAGACGGGATAATTATGTTCGCCATAGACGGAACTGTGAGAAGCGTCAGGGAAGTCGCTTAGCATCGACGCCTATGTGAGGGAAGAATGAAACTGGAGACGGCGGCAAGTGTTGAGAAGTTCGAAATGTTCCGCGTAAAGCCAAGCGCATTATCTAATCATTGGGGGTGGGTATCGGATGCGCAGGTGAATTTGGCAGGCGGATGTTCCTAGGACGTTTCGAAATGGTGAACAGGAATGGTGGACTCATCGATTGGTGAGCGCTTCGCTAGGTTGAAACAATGCCGCCTATGAAACCATTGGTGGGTACGCACAATGCCCGGAGCGGCTGCGGAGCCGGGGGCGCCTATGGTCAGTGAAAGCGCCGAGAAACGTCAGCCAATGAATTACACTTGGGCACCAAGATGTTGCGTGCCTTTCCGTGGTTGCTTTGTCTGGCTTCTTCGACACGCTGTCTTTCGAGCTTTGTTATTGGTGTAAGGGGTCTCGCCTCGTTTGAATACAACTACGTGTGATGGTTGCAATATTTTTGTATATAGTCCCAGGTGGTGGTGTCGGGGTCGCCAGGTTCCTCCCAGATATCCTCGATCCAATTTTGAGTAGACAACGGAACAACATAATAACTTCATCTCTCTTTTTTACCCTTCTTTGTATGATTTTGTAATTACTTGGCCAGCATAAACTATACCGACATGGAAAACCGCCCTGAGCATGGACTCCCCCGCGGCGACTGGCAGTCGGAACGAACACTCCACTACCCAGAGAAACAATCTCTCCCACAGAACTCAAAGACATCGAAACGATATCTGTGGAGGATATTCAGACTTGGCGCTTCTTTAGCCCTGACCATCGCCGCGCTCGTTCTCACCCTCATTATCCTCATCGTCGGCAGGCACGGAGATGCGGGTAGTGACCTTGCACTCATAACGGTAAGTGATATCAAGACGCCGCCGAGGTCAAAGGCCGCATGATCTCAAACTGACATCCTCCAAGGTTGACATGAGCAACTTTGCCCGATTCAACCCACCATCCATCCAACTTGTACATAATACAACCGAGGCCAGCAAGACCCGCCGGGGCATAGATTCGTGGGCAAGCGATATCGCAAGCGCCGCTGGAAGTGCCGAGACTGCGGTCGAGACCTTCGTGTCAGGTGCCGCATCGGCCGTCGAGACGGCTGCCGCAGCTGTCGCCACAGCGGCTGAAGCCGAAGCGGACAAGATCATTGATGAGATTGGAGACGATCTCACCGACATCGAGAATGCTGTCATGGGTCTCATGGACAAGGTCTTGGACACCATCCAAGACGACTTGAACGCATGGCTTCAGGAAGCCGCCAGTGCTCTCGACGACTTGGACATCCCGAGGAGAATGTCGCTGCACTTGACCACGTCCTGTAGCACGAAGTCCGCAAACGGTACGAACTCGACGCAAACCTCGTGTAGTCAACTTTTCTCTAGTGGTAAGTACTCGCCCATTGCACATGTTCAAACGTGCCAATACTAATTACATGCTTCTAGGTGGAGCAACATCATTTAACTCAACCGTCAACAACGGTACTATCTTTGGTTTCCAACCCGGTAATATCGTCGCCAAGGCCCTCGGGGTGTTTTTCGTCCCTGAGGGTGCACAGCAAGACATTCGGGAACCGGTTGATAGCGCCGCCAACACTGTCGAGAGGCTGATGCAAGAGGCCGGAAACGACCTTTCCAGCTGGTCCATCGATCTTATGTTCATCCCCATCGTGGTCATCTATGCTGCAGCCGTTGTGTTCACGTCTATCTTGATACTCATTCTCATCGCAGCGAGTGCGCTCAGTCTGAGAGAGAGCGAAGGCATTCCAGCGAGAATCTACTCCCTCTGCGGCACAATCTCCGCTTTGGCTACCTTCTTCCTCTTGCTGGGGAGTGTCATATTGACAGTCATTGCTCTCGTTGCTTACATTGTGGGCCTGGGTGTCAACGTCGTCGGAATTACCGTTTCTTCGGGTTCCAAGCTCAAGTGGATGTCGTGGGCGGCTTTCTTTGCCATGGCCCTGGTGACTGGGACGTTGAAAGTAGAGGAGTTTGTGGCCGACTGCGTGTTTTGGTGGCGATTCCTGGCTAAGATCCTTAGGGTGCGAAAGACCAAGGGAGGTATAAGGGAAGTAATGAGAGATCTTTAGGAAAAAACACAATGACTACGAAATACCCAAGACTGGTAGTCAATTCATAATTGCCAAGGCAGTCAATACATTATCAAGGCATCCAGAAACCTCTCATCCCGAAACGTGACACATGCCCAGCTCTCGCCGTATTTTCGCGTGCAGATGGCGCCTCTGAAATCCTGGCGCCGTGCTGTAGAAGGAGGCGGATGACCTGGACAGGGACGTTCTGCCCTACACAGGCAGCCTCGAGCGTAATCTCCCACACAGGATCACTTCAAGAGTCCCGTGCAATTCGGGCCAGCCCATGCTCGAAGAGCCAGCGAGCCAGGTCCAGCGTAGATGCGAAGTGGATCGCATAGATCAGACCATCAACCATCGCCTCGGTGGTTGAGGCAGTAGTGAGTTCACATCCCAGCCGTGCTGGACCATACATTGGAATGTATGGACATGCCCCCCAAGCAAGTCAGCAAGGCGGCTCGAGTAGCGCGAATGCTCCCCTCGCATCCGCGGCTTAGGAACGGGTTTGCGGAGTTAAGATATCCTTCCCGGAAGGAGGTAGCGAAGAGTGCCGGCGGAAGCGGCTCTAGGTCGGGAGATTCCCACATATCGAGAAGTGCATTTCACTCCTGGCGCTGATTTTTATCAGACGCTGGTTCCATGCAGACTCGGAAGAGCTTCAATGGCTTCCATGGAAGGGGTGGAGGAAGACATTGGGTGCAGTAACAAGATATTTTTCAGAGTGAAGGGGATACAGATAGATGCACACAGTTGAGGGACTTGGTTTCTCAGAGCACAAGAAAACTCGCTAGCCTCGTTCATTCATATTGGCCCGTCTTAGTCAGACCCAGACTTATCCACGCCCTTCGGGGGCACACAGCACTAAGTGCATGAAGGATAGCGTTGGAAAGCTCGGGAAGATCAGGACTTCGACTCCGACTGGTGCCTATACAAACCAACCGCATCTACCCCTCTTTGCTGCTGACAGCCCTCATGGCTTTCAATATCCTTCAAAAATTCTCACTGTTCAACGTTCATCTACAGGCTTCCACTCCGAAACCTTAATTCCCTGCCGGCTAACCATTCCACTCAAGCACAGCCAACGATATGGCCGTTGTCCCGCCTGAGAAGGCCCCAAAGCCGGGTCTCAACATCTACGGGGGTTCGGTCGTAAATCCGTTCAAGCTGACGATCGCGGCCGAGGAACTCAGGTGTGTTCTTATAGGTATCCTAACCTCAGCACGCTAGAGGCTGCCAGGACGCGTAGCTAATGCTAATGATCCACCAGCATTCCTTACCACTACGTGAGCTTGGACATAGCTAGAGGCGACCTCAAGGCTGACTGGTTCACGTCCGTCAACCCGAACGGCAAGCTGCCCGCTATTGTGCACGTCAAAGAGGATGGGACCTCCGTGACTGTCTTCGAAAGCGCCGCCTGTCTGTTATATATTGTCCACGAATTCGATAAAGAGAATAAGCTCTCGTATCCTTTTGGAACCCCGGAGTACTGGACACAGTTGTCCTGGGTGAGTAATGCCCGAAACTATATACCTTCTCGACTCCCCTTACCTATTTTCTTGCGCAGCTTTCTTGGCAGGTCGCTGGTTACGGTCCTATGATGGGTCAGGCATGCCACTTCAATCGGTATGCAGTCGAACCAGTGCCGTATGGTGTCTGGCGATATACAGCTGAGGCTCGGAGGCTCAACCATGTGCTGGACAAGACGCTGGTAAGCCTCGCCTTTGACGCCTAAAAACACATATGGACTAACTTTCGAGCCCGTAAAGTCTACCTTGCCATTTATCAGTGGGGATTGCCTAACGATTGCCGATATCGCGGTATTCGTCTACGCGCACTCTGCGAAGTGGTGCGGCGTAGCTATCGAGGACTATCCTAACGTTAAAGCATGGCACGATAAGCTGGCGCAGCGACCCGCCTTCCAGAAAGGATTGCAGGTTCCTGTACCCTATCCATTCAGTGACGAGGCGGTGGTGAACCCTACTGCGCAGGATTATTATAACAATATGCGAAAATTCGGCGGACAAATGATCAAGGCAGACTCGGATCGATGGAAGGGCGAGGTTGTGCCTGTGCCTTCCGACCACGCAAACTTCTAGGTCGTTCATGTTTCATGGGCACCGTCCATTGTCCGTGAGGGAATACACAGACTATCAATCGATAGTCCCTGAACTGAATAATGGCCATGAATACAGTCCTGGAATGGATGCCTGCGTGTTGTTATGTTGAAGTGTGAATTTGGTTCGGGTCTTCGGTCAGGCTCGATAGATGATGACCCACGTACGGGTACATTCCCTCCAAATTTTTCGGGTCCTCAGTTCTCTGGTGTACGGATAAACAACTTGCCAGTCTCACTCCACAGAAATACTACCTGGCACGCATGCAGGTGTGCTAGAATGTGCCAACCCTGCCACTTGAGCAAGTTTTCCCCACCTATTCAACAACATGCTCAACTCCATAATATGCTCAAGCGAGCTTAGACGTATACATGGATGTACAATAATAAGCTCGTGCAGTCCTCGAACCATGATTCTTCTTACTACCTACCAACACCACTTGGCTTTATCGACCACGACTTCGAGCACTTTGGTACTAATTGCAACGTCTTCCAATCTGTGCCTCAACGATCACCTCCTAAGTGTCAATCATGTCTAGCACAGAGACCCTGACGTGGACAAGACCGTCAGCTTCGGCAGAGAAAGGTAACTGGGCCGACTTGGTTACTTTGGATCTCTCAAAATTCGATCAGCCTGGGGGCAAACAGGAGCTGGTTGCCGCGTTCACGAGAGCCATCGAAGAAGTCGGTAAGCTCGGCCCGAAGATGACTTCTTCTCAAGTACCGCCCGCTTGCTGACCCCCATATCCGAACATTGAGGATTCTTCTATGTCAAGAATTTCGGCCTGACCGAGGACGAGGTGGAGAGACAGTTCGCCATCGGCCAAGCCCTCCTCGCGCTCCCCGAATGCGAGAAGATGCGATACCTCGCAAACATGGAGGCTGGCGAGTACAACGGGTACAAGCCAGCGGGAACGCGCGAGCTGGTCCCTGGGGTCAAGGATAACTATGAGCTCTACAACGTGCCCAAGTTCACCTCGCAGCACGCGGAAATGGCGCACCCGGACATCATCAAGCGGCACTGGAGTGAAATCGAGCACTTCTCGAGGCACGTGCATGAACATATCGTCCACAGATTGCTCGTCGTGTTCGCACTGGCGCTGGGGCTCGAGGATGAGGAGTGGCTGGTAAAGAGACATCGGTACGATGAGAACAGCGCTTGCCACCTCAGGTACATGAAGTACTTGGCGAGGAGTGCGGAAGAGAATGACCGATGTGGAGGGGTTTGGCTAAAGGGGTGAGTTGAATATCAAAGGCGCTTACTTACAAGAGTCCCCTTCCAAACATGCAAGAAAAGCCGACTTCTGATTCGATTGCAGACATTCGGACCTGGGCAGCCTTACCTTGCTCTTCTATCAGCCCATCGGCGGACTACAGGTCCTAGCCAAGGATGGGTCGTGGAAGGACGTACGGATGGTGCCGGGCACCTTGACCGTCAATCTTGCTGATGCTCTCCACTTCATTACAAGTCAGTACATACCATCTCGAAACAAGACCCTTCATTGCCCAGCCCAACAAACATGAGCGAGAGTAGTTGGCTCATACGCACACATAGACGGGTACCTCAAGTCCAGTATCCATCGGGTCGTCGCACCACCTAAAGACCAGCAGCACATAGACCGCCTGCGAGTGATCTATGTTGTTCGTATCGAGGACGACACGGAAATGGTTCCCATAGAGGAGTCACCAGTCCTACGCGAGCGAGGCTTACTCAAGGAGAAAGTCCTCGATAGTGATGGGAGGCCCATCAAAGCCGGCGAATGGGTTAAGCAGAGAGTCATCAAGAACATCGGTCCGGGGACAAGCACGGCAGCAGGAGATAATGCAGACAAGGAAGTGGAGATTATTAAAGGTGTCAAGGTGAAGTACTTTGATTAGGCTATTTTACGCGCAACCTACCTTAATCAAGCAGATATTCGGAATTCTATTTTTCCATTCTAGATATACCTTCCCCATGTTTTCTCCCCCCCGGCATCCACCTGAAACAACCCTAACCCTTTTGACGACAAGCCCTTCGACTTCGTGATTTGTTGCCCTCGTGACCTCTTCCGACCTTTGCACGAAACATCCCGTGTTTCTCATCGAACCGCCATGCCTCCATCGACGAAGCGCGGCCTTTGCTGGCCGACCGACAACCACGGCAAGGATGAAGCATTCCAGTTCACCAAGCCCGGCTCCAAAATCTCATGGCTCTACAACTGGTCACCCCACCCGACGCCCAACGCAAAGTCGGTAGAATTCGTGCCCATGCAATGGAACCACGTCAACGCCCAGTCTCTCCATGACCACGTCCGTAGCGCCGGCGCCAGGACCGTCCTAGGCTTCAATGAGCCCGAGCTGCCAGACCAGTCCAACATGTCCGCCGAGCTCGCGGCGAACGAGTGGATACGACACATCGAGCCGCTTCGGAGGGCTGGCATAAGATGTGGCAGCCCGGGCATCTCCTCCGCCCCGCATGCTGTGGGATGGCTGGCTGATTTCCTGGCTAGGATCCGGGCCGGCGGGTCGGACATCGACTTCTACTGCTTCCACTGGTACGGGACCGAGCTGGGCCCCTTCTACGATTACATCTGGTCCGCGTACCACCAGCTCGGCCCGACCAAGCCTGCGTGGATCACCGAGTTCGCCTGCACGAATTGGAGCATAGAGAATCCGCTGCCCAAGGACCATGTCGAGAACTTCGCGCGCGAAAGCGCCAAGTACCTGGACACGTTGGACTGGGTCGAGCGGTACGCCTGGTTCGGGCCGATGAGAGATACCGGCACTGTTGGGCGGTGGGCGGCGATGCTGGATGACGCCGGCAAGATCACACCCCTGGGCAGAGCTTACATGTACGAGTGAGTGAACCACGTTCCATACCGTTCGTGTTGGGGGATGGGCGAAATACCGTAGCCAAAATTCATCGAGACAATTTAATATGTACGATCAAACAAAAATTTCATTGCGAAACTTATCGCCTCTGGTGTTGTACTTTGCGCTGTTGTGTTACTTGTACAGGCTCCTTAACCCCACGCAACAAATGAACAATCTGAACATCGCCACAACATAATCCACTGGAGGCAATTCACAGTATACCTCCAAGAAGTCCTCCTTGCTTTCCACCACCACCACCGCCTCCCAAGCCGAGGAGACCACCACCGCCTTGCTGACCACCCTTACCACCTCCTTGGCCTCCTAGGCCACCCAGAACACCACCTAAGAGCCCGCCAACACCATCAGTGACTCCGCCAACCGTTTCACCAACTCCGCCAAGCAAATCACCTTGGCCAATCTTGCCTACACCCTTTCCGAGGCCGCCTGTGATGCCGCCTACTGCGTCGCCAACACCACGACCGGCCCCGCCAACAATACCTCCCACCGGACCTCCGACTGCATCGCCTAGACCACCGACGGTACCGCCGACTGTGTCACCCTGTAAAGAGTCAGCATGAATTATCAAGCGATTTCGAGGTGTTGCAACTCACAAGGCCTTTTCCGACTCCGCCTACTGTGTTCCCAACGCCCCTCGTGGCTCCGCCAACAGTCCCAGCGAGGTCACCGCGTCCGAGGGCACCTGTGGTATCATTGAGCGTACCACCAATTCCCTGCGTCGCGCCGTCCAGCGTGTTGCTTACACCACGGGTGGCACCAGACACCGTGTTCCCAACCACAGGCAGGCCTTGGCCCCCCTGGTTGCCGGACTCGCCCCCGAGGCCCTGCTGGCGGCGCTCCTGCATCTGCTGCATGATCTCCTGGCGCTTGCGCTCGGCCATGATGTCCTGGGTCGACTTGTGCGCGTCGGGGTGGTACACCTTCTCCCGTTTCTCGGCGGCGGGCTTCTTCGCGCCCATCTGCGGCGTGGGCGGCGGCTCCGGGAAGCTTTCGATCTCCTCGGGTTTGGGCATGCTGGTTGCCTTGACCTTGCGCGCCTGGGCGAGCTTGGGCGCCGCCGCCACCTGGGGGTTGGCAGGGGCGGACTTGGGGACGGCCTGTGGGGCCCGGTCGGTAACGCCCGGGATCGTTTCGCCCTTCGCCAGGGCGGACGCGAGGTTGTATGTTGGCTTCGGCTTCTTCTTTTTTTTCTTTTTTTTCTCCGTACCGTCGGTGGGCGCAGATGGGACCTCCACAGGCGCAGTGGTGACGTCCGGCTTGTGCACGGTCTTCTTAACTGGGGCCGCAGGTTTGGTGGCATGGGTCGTGGCGTCTTGCATCACCTTCTTGGCTGTGGCAGGCTTGGTCGCCGAGGACGAGACCTTCTTGGTGGCTGTTTCGGCATGGTCCTTGACGTCCGTGTTCTTTGGAACACTGGGTACGACCTTCTTCTTGTGTGTGGATGGCTTCAGCTCCGATGCCTCCTTGGCGGCATCATCCGTGGATGGCTTCTTTGCCGTTGTCTTCTTGACGACATCGTCGGCGGATGGTTTCTTCGCGGTTGTCTTTTTCACCGTCTCTTCGGCAGGGGCCTTTTTGGGTGTGGCGTCCTTGACCGCATCCTCCGCGGCTTTCTTAGCCTCGGCTTTCTTTCTTGCCAGGGCTAGGGACGGTCCGTATTAGTGATCATTGTGCAAGTCGGTCCACAGCAGCTTGGTTACATACCTTCTAACTTGCGGTTTCTCTCAAGCAAAGCATTCTTCTTCTCAAGAAGCTCGACCTCCCTCTCAAGCGCTGCATTATCACCCATTGTCGAGCTGGGTAGGATTCAGACGAAACGACTCAACAAACTGTTTCGACTTGAGAGCACTGAATAATAATTCCAAGAACTTATCTCCAGGCGATAATCACATTTATCTGTGGCTGAAGGCCTCTCGATATTATACTCGCCGCATTGCTGCCTCAACCGATGACGTAGGCCACACTGCGTAAATGAGAGGGGTGGGAACCAGACGACTGATATGCGCCGGTGACGTCGAAAAATGGCCGTTCATTCGCTCGCGCGTCAGACCTTCATGCACGATGCCACTTCATCGCGACCTCATACGCCACACCTGACGAGCCTCACTAGCCTCCTGCAGGATGCTGAGCCACTCACGTCGTCCAGAGCGAGGTTCCAAGGTCCTCGGTGGTGTCACCGCCATCTGAAAGTGCGGCTATCTCATCGCGATCGAAGGGATCGTGGCGGGAAGAAAGAATCAGACGTCTCCAGGAGTTGCTGCCACTGCCTCCACTATTCTCCATGCAGTCTAGCGCTGATAGTGGTAGACATGGGTGCGAGCACGAGGGGAAGCAGTCTGTTTATACTCTCAACTCACGAGACAGCTCGGATGTCCCGACGCCAGGGCTTATATGCGAAGGATGTCATAACTTTGCAGAATCGACGCGACTGGCTCTCGAACACTGACGATGAAATGGTTACACGTAACCAGCATTCAAGTATCCTTCAGCGACAAGCAATAATTGCGTCTTCTTCTCACGGGTCTACAGAGACGTTCTTTCAAGGAACTTCCAGGGAAGCAGAGCCTCCCAGATTGACCTCATACTGCGATCCTTGTGACACGACGCAGGGTATGAAGACAAGTCCTTCCACGGCGCTACAGCTCACACCAACCCAACCCTGTCAGCCACTCGGGAAATTTCCTGGCATTTGAGGTAAGACCAAGCCCCACGCAGTAGTGCTACACACTCTCCTTTACATCATCGAATTGTGACGACAGTCTGCTCCTGGAGCTCCCGTCCAAGTCGGACCCTCTGAAAACAAGTCCCTGCTTTCAAGTTTTAACGGCCACGAGGCGAATATCTTCCCCCCCATTCTTATTCACCTTTGCTTAGATCCCGTCGAAGCTTTACATATGTAATCTGATCCACTGAAAATTGTTGGGAATCGAGATACAGTCGTGGTAGTGCAAAGTTTCCTGCCAAGAATTCACTCGGCCTGCTCGTCTGACCCGTTCACTTGTTGAATGTTGAAAATAGTGAACGTCTTTACGAACAGTGTAGCGAAAATACTTACAATGCCAAGCGCCAAGGTTCAACGTTCGTATTTACTTTGTGGCTTTCCGGGTCACAGTTGTCATGCACTTCTTAAGGGTGGCGTCGATCCACGTGATTTGCACGTGCGTCACCTCAAGCCTCTGGCCAGGTGCTGTCACCTGCACATGGACATTGGATCGGCTTTTCAGAAGATCACAAGCTCGATTAGCTGAATACTCCTCTGTTGGAACGTATTTAGTTCTTACGAATCGGCCTATCATCAGTTCATAGTCACTCGCTTAGTCACGCCTAGAAGGGCTATCTAAGCAGGGCCTCTGAGGGCCCTAGGAGGAAGGATCTTAGTCTTGCCTCCTTGGGCAACTTAGAATCTATTCGTTTCACCACCCCCATGTTGAGCCCCGTACGTTTACGGGGGAAGTTATTCCAACATTGATCAATGTCAGTGTAACTGGCATAGATTGACAAGGAGCCGTGCGAATCGAAAGCTTCCAGTTTGAAGCACGTCGTCGTTGTACGTTTTCTACAGCGGTGCCATTTTGACTACAGAACATTCAAGATGAACGAGACAATCGTTACCACCGAAGGCGTACGGTAGTCCGCCCTGGTCCCGATTGTGCTTGATCCTATCCTCTGCCTCTTTTGTACGAAGGGAAATCGGTTGAAAGATTTCTACCTTTCACACGAACTGGAGCACATTGCACGCGACGTGCCATTCCGCCTCGTTCCTCAAGTCTGAACAACCCAACCGCAGCTACCGATGTGTCCGAGCCTTTGAGTTGAACAGGAACGACAAGACAACCGGTCGTACGAACAGCCAGACGACCAGACAACCGATCGTACGAACTTCCAATCCAGACGATAACGACCAGACAACCAGTCGTGCATTTGTTTTATAAATTTTCAACTTGGTCTTCATCTTCTATATCGCTCTTCATCACTGGTGGGTCGGTCATATTTTCTCCGTGTCTTGTAGGGCTGTGGCAGGGCAGGTCTGGTATCACTCGGAATAGTGCCAATTTACCATGTTGATATTTTCCACATATGTTAGGTACACAGGTATTCATTAACTTCCACTGAGACACGATGTTCGAACCAGGACCTTCAAGACAATTCATGGTAATTCCAAGTCTCGATAAATGCGGTGTGAGGTCGTGTGTGGTAGGAGGTTTTGGAAGAAATCATTCAGTCCCTCCCACGCCTCACTTTGCGCCTACAGGATTAGTATCAGGGCTTAGAACAAGGCTGACGGGCTAGAACCCGGAGAACCAATGACGCCGAGTAGAAATGACAGCTGAATGCCGCCGGGAAATGGGTAGCAGGCGTCCCATTTGGTGGAGGCGGGTTATCAGTCAACTCTCCCCGGCCGCTACGATCCCCATTCGTCTTGCTCTGTCATCACCCATCTAGTTCTCTACGGATGTTGTGCGGCGATTGAGGAGTCTTAAACTCGGGACCAGTATAATCACTGCAGCCGAGCATCGATGGCTGGTTGGCCCTCCGCTGTAAAAAGAAACGTTCCGAGGAGGTGGGGATTGTAAATTACGGATAAGATTCCAAATATCCACTCGGACCGCAATTGCCGTCGCGCTACAGTTCGCCATGGTCCACAGAGACCAAGAGATAAAACGAAATCGGTTTCTCCGTTCCGGGAGGCTGGCATGCAGTGTCCCTGATTACCCCTGAGGCGGCCTTGTCGTGACAAACAGCGCCTGTGCATGCTTAGTTAGTAAATACACTGCATCCGGGTGATGGCGTGCCTTGGTTGTATCAACGCCATGTGCCCTTGCGCTTGCCAAATTTGTTGGCGGATTTCGAGGCTGAATAGAGGAGCCCAGTTGAGCCCGGGGTCCGCATCGTTTACTTCTTAGTGCAGACTCGGCCTCATCAGCTGCGTGCACGGACGGGCCGTAGTCTCGATTTGTCCAACGAGCCCTCGGTTCACGAAGACTTAGGATCAGTGCCAGTGGTGAGCTCTCGGCACCAGCACGCCACAATGACGCTGGCCACTGGATACAATAGCACCGGGCGGCCCAGGATGATGTTCGTGGAAAGCGATCCTGAGAGGGCAGGTTTCTTTCCCTAGACAAAGGCATCTTTTCTGTCCGTGTATCAGGACGCCTACATCGAATCCTCTACCGGCATCCAACGCTCAGTAGTGCCCGGGCATCTGGGTGCCCTCCTTGCATTCTTGGTCGGATGTTGACTGTACGAGGAGGCATCTTCTGGAAGAAGCTTATGGACATCTTTCCCCCCCGAAAAGCACAACATCTTCTATGACGCCTTCACTTGTCTTCAGTCAAAGCCATGTCGAACAACCCGTCGCCTCGTCGCGTCTCGCCAGGTCGACGAATAATCACACTCGACAAATACAATGACTCTTTTGAAGATGTCACCAGCTTGCCCCCTGGTGAAAAGCGAGCCATCTCCGACGGAAAACCAGACAATTCGACAATCCCTTTCCCAGAACTCAAGACGGAACCTGAAGATGACCGTCCTGCCGGACTGCCATCGCCACCTCTCTCACCTCTGGCCTCCTTGAATGCACGCAAAAAGCGACCCGACCCCCTCGGCAAACGCTGGAGGGTCAAAGGCGGCCTGAGGCTCCAGGTGAACGAATCAACACTGCGCCAGTACACCGATTACGACGCGCAGGGGACTCCCCGCAGCCCGTTGTTCTCGCCCAGCCTGTGGACCGGGAACACGTTCGGCGAGCCGGACATCCAGACCAGTCTCGAGCGGCTGCAAGACGCCATCATAGCGCCGCTGCCGATTCTCGACGTCTTCGCCACCAACACCATCAGAGCCGTGCTGAAGGACGCGGTGGTGGCGGCACGCCTGCGCCAGTTCGCCGACGCTCGTGGCCGGGCCAAGGAAGTCGACTTTCTGGTCCAGATTGCAGAGTTCAACGAGGCCGTCGGTCTGGTGGCCTCCACCATCTCCAGCCTCTCGCTCAACCTCACCGGCGTGACGGGGGCATTACCCGTGCGGCTTCCGCTGGAAGTGGGCAGAAATCTCAACGGAGATATTCGGGACGTTTCTAGCACGCTTCTTCCAAGATTGGAGGGTCTATTCGGCGATGCTCAGACCTCCGTCGAGCAATGCCTGGCGCAGGATGTATACCCGGATTTCCTGAAACGTCAGCTTTCCTTGAACCTTCAGTCGATCGGACCGTGTTACTCGCCCAATCAAGTGTGCCCTGGATTCGGAGAGGCGTTCTACATGACGGACGTCAATGACAACGGCAACCAAATGGTCTACGCTTCTGCCGGCCTTGCCAGTCTCACCGGGTACAGCATCGAAGAAATGATATTCAAGGACTGTCGCCTATTCCAGGGTCCTGGCACAAGAGGAAGCTGTGTTGATCGCGTGCGGGATTGTCTATCAAAACACGAGGAGTTTAATGAGCTAGTCTTGAATTATACCAAGGACGGTAGGATGTACTGGAATATGGTGTTTATGGCACGACTCGTCGGCGCTGATGGCCTGGTCCACTACCACCTGGGCGGTCATATTGATGTTACCGAGATGCTCGAGAGACAGGAGGATGTCACGCACTTGTTGAAGTACGTTCCGCCTCTTTTGGAACGACCACCACCAGAGAAGCAAGACGAGCCGGACCGGCGGACATCGTGGAGAGGCGGCCTCCGGGAGAAAAGACAGGAACGCGAACGCGAGGCGCAGCCCAAGTATCCGCCAAGTGCATCTCGCAACAGTTTCCTCAAGACCTTCAGACGACGACAATCCCAGAATGGCTCCTCGGAGGCGGAAAGCAACACGGATCTGTCTGCTTCCGAGCCGTCTACGCCCATGGAACCTCGGAAATCGATGGGATTTCCGGCCTCCGCGTCTGCGTGCCACCATGTCGTGGTCTCTCCGTACTCGCGTTTCATGGTCCTGGAATACATCACGCCGTCTAGGGTTAGCGGAGCCAACGACAAGAAACACAGCCAGGTTCAACTACCGCTGGCCTTTTGCTCCACGGCCATTCTGGAGAGTCTCGGGAATGGCAACCACACGACCGACCTTGTTGGACAGAATGTCTTCGATGTTATTTCAGGAAAAGGAAGATCTTCCTCCGTTACCAAATCATTCAAGTCCACCGTCCGAGCGAGTCTGGCCGAGGGGAGAACTGCGAAGCTGGACATCACACTCGGTGGCAGTCACCGCAACAGGTCGAGAGGCCTGTCTCTGTCGAGAAATCGTAGTTCTGTAGGTCTGTCCGGCTTGAGGATCGGAGGCGATGCACATTCGGACCAAGGGCGCTCAATGCGTAGGAGCCTCAGTCTTGAAAAGTTGGTGCAAGGTGGCAGTGGTACCGGTTCGGCGGAGGACTTCGTCAGCTATTGGACACCGTTAAGAAATAACTCGGGGGCTATCCAGTGGGTTGTCGTTGTTCTCGTACCTGAAGTCGCTTGATTTGTTCTATACAATCCTGACTGGAACTGATGTCCGGTAATCGATTGCTGCCATTGCACGTATCGTGAAGGTGTAGGCCAACCTACCATGCATGTGACTTTGGACTTGGTAGAATCGGCAGATTCTCATATTAGAGAGTGCGACTTGTTCGTCATATAAGATTTAATTGCCTCTCTTTCGGTTGAAATTGTATCTACCCTTTCCTGATCTCCGACCGCACTTCTTCCGTCTTCCCCACCTGGGCAGCCCAAAGACTCGCTCTCTGATTACAGCCTATCCCAACGAGTCTTCCAGCGCCACTTGGCCTTGCTCTGATCATCCTTGGTCGGGAAATCAAGCGTATTTCGCAAACAAGAAGACCTGCCGTCCCCCATAGTCTCAGGCGGCGGCATTTTCCTCTCCCACAAATCACGATACACGCCTGTTGCGCTGGAGGGCTCTTCGGGGTCGACTCGGTTTGTATTGGTCTCGTCAGCCAATATCGGAAGTATAGATGTGCCGCCTTCTTCTTGTTTCGGGTCTTCTGCCCGGAGGAAACGAAGGAGGGCACAAATGACGAGTGCGACAACGTCAGTATTGAGGTGTCTCGAATTTGACCGCAAAAAGTGGATGAAGAGAAGGAGCTTGGCTTTGGCCGTCGAAGAGGGAGATGAATGAACTTGAAAGAGATGGATGAACTTGGAAGAGATGGATGAACTTGGAAGAGCAGCCTATGTATTGGATCAGCATTTCCTGTTGTTGACAGAGGCGGCCAATCAGATGTCACCTTTCCGGTCTTTTATGAGGGTCCGCCACGTAGGTAAGGCCAGGCCGCTAGGCGACAATGTTTGAACGCATGCGTATGCATGCGGCACAGCAATCATGAAAAATTTATATAGCATCCATGCCAAAATGTGGCCTTTACCGTGCTATTTTGCCAGATTTTGCAGGCAAGGGGATCCAATCGAAATCACGATCAGGCTGTGGTTGTGGCCGGGGGCTGTGCCGGTGATATGGGCAGCCTTGGCCAATTGCTAGGCTGACTGACCACTTTCATCTTACTGTAGCTCGTCCACGAGGATAAGAATACCCAAGCTACGGTGTGCTGGTAACTAGTTCGTCAAACATGGCTCTTTTGTTGCTTACGGCCACCAACAGCATCGTCCACTCAGTCCTGACCAACGACCCTTGGCCCAGGCGGCCAAGTCAGACTGGTTACCGATCCGAGGGCCTTTTGTCGTGCTATTTGCGCAAACATAGCTATGAAACATGTTGTAGAGGCGACGAAATGCTTGACTAATCGATTTTTTCTCTCCTTCGTGTCTACAAATACCTTTTACCTCCACGACGAGTAGTAAGGTAGGAGTCGGCGGCTTTTATACTCTCATCATCACCTCGTCTCATCGATCACTTTGTTTCGTACCCTTTTTCAATACAACAGTGCTCTGGAAAGCGTTTCTTCCGGTCTGTGACTTCTTAGTATCGTCGCTTGATCTCCATCTCCTTGGATCAATCTGTGTACACAGCGTCTTCATAATCTCCCATTTATAAATCATGGATTCCCGAACTCATTCCGCTAGCCCAACGATGGAAATCCTGACCAACGAGGGGCAGGCTGCAGGAGAGTATGAGAAGTTGATCCCCAACTCGGCACGCTGCCAGAAGGTTCAGCAGTGCATTCATATGACCATGAACATGTTGGAAACCCCCGACGGCGAGGGTAGCCTCGTGTAGCCAACTCCATCTTAACTAGGTAACCGCCCAAACGAGAAGCCCTCTGAGTCAACCCTGTATAAGGGTGGGGACATGCTTGGCTGGATCAGGCTTCAGCCACTTCCTTAGGTGCATGCGCAGCAAGTTCCCATGACTTGTTTAAGCAACACGTCAGGCGAGACCATGGCGTTTCGCCAGAACAACAATATGGAATCCTTGGAAGACTTTGACCCCAAGGAGATGAGCTACATGTATATCAACCGCTACATCGTCAATAATATGATCTCCACGAGAAATAAAAAACGACGGCACAAACTATATGCTATTCCGCTTCCAGATGGTTATAGCTATCGACCACCGTATCAATGTTCCAAGGTCTGGGTTGAACTTGATGGTACATAATATAAGGAGTCACCGGGCTTGAAGTCGCAAAACTGATCACCAGTGCGTTGCACTGGCCAGTACCTTATATTTCGCCACATTTGAAGGGTACGGTAGTAGTCACGCGGGCCTGGGTACAAGTAGAAGTACCTGACGCGCCGAGAAAAACAACTGTAACATGTGGGATGGAAGTCGCCACCCACCCAAAATAGGCTATTTAAGGCCTGACATGCTCTCCATGACCCGTATTAGCCTTTTTGCTAGACAACAACACCAAATTCGTGATCGTTCAAGTGTTTATTGTGTGCCAGTTTTCGTTCATCTTCCCTCACCTTCCCTCACCGTGGTTGACGGTCGTTCACCATCGTTTACGAGAGTCCGAGTCCATAAACTTTAGAAAATAGAAAATCGAAATAACAGAAAGGGCAGGCGGGCAGACGGGCTACAGCAAATCCGAAGAAAAAAACATAAAAGGGTCATGATGGCGTCAAAAAAACAAAAGCAAAATGGACACAGTGGGAATTGAACCCACGACCGTTCACATCAAGAGCAGTCTTGCGATTGCGAAGCGAAAATCATACCCCTAGACCATGTGCCCTATTGTTCAGTTATTCGGCTTGAGATTGTAAGTATGATATTCACAACAATCCTCGGGGCAATCACATGCACCTACTACGGACAAGCATTCACCAACCTGCTTCACGGAATTCAGTGTCAATTAAAGTATTTGAAGGGGAAGGTATCGGACGACGGACTGAGGTGGAGGAGAGGGCGCATGTGGCTGCGGGAACACTGTGCGCACCGCGGACGCTGCAAAAGCGCAGAAGGCATCACGGCGGTATTCACGAAGGGGTGGACGAACATCCATCACTGATGAATTCTGGCTTTCTCTGGATCGCTCTTCGACAAATTTTCAACATTTCCTTTGCCGCTCTACGCAGCAAGTCCGGCCGACCCGAGGAAAATGTCATGCCGGGAGGTTCCCGCGGGTTCGGCCGCTCCCGTCCCGGCCGGGAAAGGTCCGATTGGTGATCGCCGCTTTGCCGTCGCGCCACACCGCGCCACACACCCCCCGTCTCCCAATGTACACCTTGAATACCCGCGAAAGGACGCAAGATATAATATGGTGTTATTGGAGGGGCGACTTCGAACGTGACTCGGACCTGGAGCATGTGGACCTATTACACAGCAGAGCATGTGATGGTGTATATCCCGTGCAGTCGATGAATACAAGGGTCACGACCATCTCTGCACGGTGGGAAATGCCCACCACGCCTACCTGGGTGGCTAGCGTAAACCTTATCCAAGGACAGCGATGCTATTGATGATGAGAAAGGAAAAGTGACGCCAAAGCACCCACTAGCTAGAAATACCCCCGCCGTGGCGGTCGCCCATTGCACTACCACAGGGTCCTTACACCGTAGTGTCGCATCTTCCGGCCGACAGGTTTTCGGATTTCTTGAAACATACGCCTGTTCTTCCGACATGGGGAAACGACGAGTCTTTCTTTCTGATGTGCCTTTCTCCCCCCTTCCTCTTGGAAGTTCCTCTTGGAAGGCCAGTGACATGTCCACGACCACCACGCCCGGGGCCAGCTGGACCCAGCCGACCATGTCCTTCTCTCGCAACAACGACTCGACCCGCGCCATCATCGACAGCCGCCTCTACGCCGCCGGCACCTGCAAGAACGTCCGCCGCGGCCGGTACATCAAGGGTTCGCGCACCGGCCAGGACTGCGTCGCCAAGGAGTTCAAGACCGGCTCCGTCTTCGAGGACCACTACTTCCAGGAGGAGCTCAACATCGTCCAGCGCACCCAGAGCATCATCAACCGCTGGCACGCCGCGGGCATCATCGACAGCAGGATCGTGATGAACACGCCCGAAATCTGGGAGTACGCCGACGGCGGCAAGAAGACGCTGGTCGAGCCCTTCATCCGGAACTTCGAGAAGTTCAACAGCAACACCGGCTGGGCGCCCGTGACCGGCGACGTCTGGGGCGAGGCCATGCAGGCCCTGAGCCATTTCTCCTATCACGACTCGGGCGGCCAGTTCCTGCTGTGCGACCTTCAGGGCGGCGGGTATAATGAGGGATAGTGCGTGCTCCTCTATCTGCTCTCATCTTGTTCTTCCGGGCCTGGACGCCCAGGCGCGCCTGACTGTGCTGACCAGCTGACCACTCGATAGCATACTCTCCGACCCCATCATCATGTCCTGGAGCTATGACTGCGGCCCGGGAGACTTGGGCCCGGACGGCATCCGTACTTTCTTCCTGAGACACCGTTGCGGCCGCTTTTGCAAACCTCAGTGGATCAAACCACCCATGGACGGCAGGGCGAAGTTCGCCATGAAGCGGGGGACCACCATGGTAGCAAGTCCCACTCGTCGATGGCCAATACGGCCCTCGAGGTCCGCGGCCTCACGTGTAAGCAAGGCAGCGTGATGATGAAAGTCAACTTAAATGCATCGTAAGCATTGGCATTGCTTTTTGGGTGGATGCTTCAGATCGGCATCATGGCATAGCGTGTGCATGCATGCAGTACAGCATAGCGTCCAGCATCGGTAGGGAAAGTGGGAAATCATATTTTGAGCCAAGTCCAAGCGAAGTTCTTGTTCTTGGGAGAATTTTGTCGAGCTTCCTCTATGTTGATTTTCAAAAGACCGCTGTCGATGCCGGGCGGCTCACGTGAAGGAGTCCTCTTTTCAGTCTACTTTGTCTAAGCCTATCCGACCAGCCCATTTTACCGCGAAATCCCATGGCACACAAAATCCGACGCCGGTTCTCAGCCCATGCAGCAAACACGTCTAAGCTCGTTCATTGACCCATTCCCAGTAGAAGGCCACCACCACACACCATCACAACCTCTCAACAATCAGGCACGCTGACGGGGATGTTCAGGGGCACGCTCGTAGCCAGCCCACTGAGACTCGTCTCCTTGAACTCGTTCCGCATGCCCTGCGCCGTCAGCCTCATGGCCCGGATCGCATCGTCCAGCCGCACCTTCTGCGTGCCGGAGCTGCTCAGCGCCAGGTTGGCGCTCGAGATGGCCTTGATCGCGCCCAGTGCATTCCGCTCGATGCAGGGCGCCTGGACGAGTCCGCCGATGGGGTCGCAGGTCAGCCCGAGATTGTGCTCGATGCCAATCTCGGCGGCCTGCTCGATCGTCTCCGGGGAAGCCCCCATGCATGCCGCAAAGGCGCCCGCCGCCATGGAACATGCAACGCCCACTTCAGCCATGCATCCACCTTCGGCAGCCGAGATTGTCGCGCCGCGCTTGTACAGCATACCGATGGCGGCGGCTGTGAGGAGGAAAGTGTGCACATCCCGATGGTACGTGTGCACATCACTGATGAACGAGGTCACATACTTCAGCACCGCCGGGATGATGCCAGCTGCACCATTCGTCGGGGCTGTCACAATCCGGCCGCCAGCTGCGTTGGTCTCGTTCACGGCGATGGCGTAGACGGCGAGATGGTCGAGCGCATTGAACTCGGCTCGTCGGATAGGCGACGGCGTGAGTGGGTGGTCGAAGTTGCCGTGGACCCGCGGCCCTAGACGCTTGGTCAGAGTGGTTGGCTTCGCCTGCGATTGTCTTGCTGGCGTGAGGCTCTGAGAGCCAGACAGGCCTGTCATGCCGACTATGTTGGCCGGCTTGGGTGATGCGTCGTCAGCGAAGGACATCTGGGGTTTGTTGGGATTGTAAAGACCCCGACCGAGTCGGCTGTACAGTGCCGGAGCTCGTCGATGGAGCTTCAACGAGCCGGGTAACGTCGAGTCCGGCGGTGCTTGAATGCCCTCCTCGATGCTGTTGTCCATCACCTCCCATATTCTCATGACCTTGGCGTAAATCTCCTCGTCGGTATAACCATGGCTCTTCTCGTTGTCGTAGACCAGCTGTGCGATGGTCAGGTTGTGCTTATGGCAGAGTGCTAACAGGCTGTTGGCGTCTCGAAAGGGGTACCGTGGTTGCGCAGCGGTCTCCTCGCCGTCTACGGCATCTGCCACTGGGTGATGTTCCGTGCTGGTAGTAAGTCCTCCGGCCTTCTCCGCCGGGATGTGGTTAGGCTCCATGAGCTGTGCATCCTCCTTCGGTCGAACTTCCGCGCCGGTCCTGCGATCACCGGCAGCATCGGCTCGCCGGATTTCCTTGTAAAACAGATTCTCTGCCAAGTCTTTCGGATGCGTGGGCGGAGTAGGTGCGCCTGCTGAGTCCTTGGCTGCCGGTGACTCCGCAGGTGGCTCCGTACCAGAACCACTTCCGAAGTCGGTCGATAAGGCGCCGTTGACGACGAATCCACCGCCGACACTGAACAGATCGTTGGTTGCCAGCATCTCGCCGTCCTTTGCGAAGACTCGCAACCGCATGCCGTTGCTGTGAAGGGGAAGTTTCCGGCCCCATTCCCAAGTAAAGTCTCGTTCGTAGTCGAAGTCGATCTCCTTGCCTTTCCCATCTGGGAGGCCATGGCCCAGAAACAATTTCTTGGTCCGCTTGATCTCGTCAAATCGAGCAGGCACATAAGCCGTATCGACGGTTTCCACGTCGGCACTCTCCAGCCCCAGGAGCAGCGCCGACGGTGTCATGTGTCCCTCGCCAGTGAGAGCCAGGCTTCCGAAAAGTGAGACGCGGATTTTGTGGACCTTTTTCAGCAGGTTGGCCTCGATCAGATCCGTGACGAAGATGTTGCCGGCACGCATAGGCCCGACAGTGTGTGAGGAGCTCGGTCCAATGCCGATAGAGAAGAGATCGAAGGTTGAGATGACGGCGTGCTCATGGTCAGCTTCACTGTACGTGCCAGAGTCCTCTGGGCCCTCCGCGTCCGCGTCCGCGCTCGCATTGGCTGACGAGCTGATGCTCCGACATGGTTGAGCTTCTGATCGACCTGCAGGTGTCTGTGACAAACCTGCAGACCAAGGTTCGTGCCAGAGCGTCGTCCGTCGCAGCGATCGCGTCGCCAAGGTCCTCACCGAGTCTCGGCATATTTGCCCTTGAAGTGCCGGAGACGTGTGGAGCACCTGGATTGGCGTCCGAGACTTCGCACCATGCACCAGCGCGAGCTGCCGCAGTGATGCAGTACGCATCCTGAGGCCACGAGGGAGGCGTCGTGAGAAGGTCCACGTCTGGAGGTTGTCAATGGAAGGACAAGACAAACGAAAGCAGACGGCGGAAAAGTCAACGTCAGCCATAAAGGATAATAACTCCACCCAATGATACACAGGATGTATGTCATCGGCCGATAAGCCGCTGGCCTATCAGAGAGACCTCCCTTGTCAGAAGCGTCCGAAGCGGTAAGGGTGACCAGATCTATATTTTTTAGCAGTGGCCTGCCAGTGAGGTCTGCGGTCGTCCATTGGACGAGGCTTCGGAGACAATACTACGGTAGGCCGATTCGAGACAGCCTTGTCCACATCTTGCCGAGTTGTGGCAAATGGTTAAGCGGCAACCAGTCTGGCCCACGATAGGTACGCACCCAATTCCTGTTCCAGCTCGCTGGTGGGTTCGGGGTCCCGGATCAGCATCGTGTTGCATGATGAAGCAATTGTTGTTCACACACCATGCTAGGTCATACTGTCTCCTACAGTTCGGGTCTCTAGGGCTCTGGGTAGGAGGACCGTTAGGTCTGCGGATGCTAGTTTATGGAAATTTCTATACAAACATGTCCCATCTCTTATATTGGGTCCATGGCCTACCGCCTCATTACATCACAGCCTCCAATGCAAGATTTCTACTACTCCCTTCACATGAAGCTATTCCGTTAAAACCCTCCGCATCAACGTACCTCGTTGTTATATCGCTGATCCTTCGAGTTTTCCTTCAGCTGCTCTTGAAACTCTCGTGTCAACTCACAGACCGCCTTCAAGTGGTCCGCAGTCATCTTCCCGTCCGGTCGTCGTGGCACGGCGCTGTATCCACCCATCGCTCCTCCGCCGCTACTGTACCCTCCATCGTACCCTCCGTAAGAACCAGGGCCTGCATGATTACCGCCCATTTGCCCGTATGGGCCGTAGTTGGTTCCCTGTCCACTGGATCTAGCGCCATACATGGGATAGCCAGGACCCTGAGGACCATTGTAGGTCGCTCCTGTTGGAGACACCAGACCCATGACCTCGTTTCCGAGTCCCGCCGAGTTGAGGGTGTGGCTCGCGTAAGCCTGGGCCGCCATAACAACATTGCGGATCTGACGACCATTCAGGTCATACATGTGCCCAAACTTGTCAATGAACTGAGTGATTGTTGGAAGATCGTGGACGAGGTCCGGACGCAGCTGCTCCAGGTAGTATTTGAAGATGTTGCACATCTGCGAGGGCTCGAGGTCGGTATATCTCACGGCTAAGTGGATGCGGGAAATAACGGCAACGTCGATGGCTTTGATGCGGTTCGTCGTCATCATGATGATGCCCTCATAGTACTCGAGCACACGTAGCAGTACAGACACCAGCGCATTGCGTTCGGCAGCTGAGTGGCGGTTCCTCGTCTCCAGGAAGACATCCGCTTCGTCGATAAGAAGCACTGCTTGCCACTTGGTCGCGAGGGTAAAGATCTTCTCCAGTTTGCGCTCTGCCCTAGAAGCATCCAATCCGATTTCTGCAACTGAAACCACAAAGAGCGGCTTGCCTGTCGCTCTGGCAATGGTCTCTGCCGTCAAAGTCTTGCCGACACCAGGAGGCCCATGGAGAACTAAATTTGTTGTCAATGCATTCTGAGACTTGCTGATCCTTAGAGGACGGAGACTTACGCAGAACAAGGCCTTTGCCTTTCTCCTCAATAATATCGGTGATGGGCTTCTTGCCCTTCTGCATGTGCGCTGCCACCAAAGATTCGATCATGTCCTTATAACGATTGTGCAGCTGCAGCTTGTCACGGAAGGCTCGAGGGTCTCCCGTCGCCGGCGGTTTCGCCGAGGCAATGCTGAATTGGCCCCAGACGCGCTGACGAGTGGCGTAACCCAGTAGTCGAGGCGGCATGAGCAGATAATTGTCATCACCGGGGTCCAAAGGCTCATTATCATCGAGAAGCTTGACCTTTTCACGATTAACCTTTGTCCGGAAGTCCACCGCCTCGTCAGACGCCGTCTGCTGCTTGTCGATGAATGGTGTCCGTCCACGCTCGCCGATCGGGAGGACCGAGCTGGTGTTCTGCGTATAGGCCTGTGCGTCCGAGATGACTTCTCCCCTTATTTCTACAAGCTTGGAAGAGCCATCTTCATCCTGAGGAGGCTTGTATTGAAAATTGTCGTCCTCAGTGTTCTGAGTCTCGGGCTCATCGTTTCCGAGGGTCTTTCGCTCGTCGGCATACGCGAGGCCATCGTATTGGAACACTTGATCTGATCCCTCCTTGCACAATACAGTGTACCTTAGGAATTTCTTTGACCTCTCGCGCACAATCTTTTTCAGCTCTTCAGCCTTGGGGTGTAGATCCAGCGGGATGTACTCCAGATCGGCGACATTCTTGGTTCCACGGAATCGATCAACCTTGAATTGGTGCCAGACCTTGACTAGGTTATGGCCATCGAAGTCCCCTTCCGTACATCAGAGTTGAACACCACTGTGAGACGGGACAAGAGAAAGAATGGGGATATTCTCAGAGACTCACATGTCCATGCCCATAGGAAGAGTCTAATGTACCGAATGTTTGAGCTGTACGGTATGGGAGATTCGGCGACCATCATAATTTGCTCGGTATCCCTGAAGGGCTGAACGACAATGAGGGTCCCTGGCGCAAATGCAGTCCACAGAGTCTCAAACGTTACCGCCTTGGTGACGTCGTCCTGGCTGCCCCGGAGTTTGAAGTACCCATCCAGCTCTGGTGATCCTCGGACATGGTCCAGAAGACTCGCAAGGTCTTTGCATACCTGGCTCTCCGGAGACTGCTTGACACGCTCTTGAAGTTTGTCCCAGTTGTGAATGATTGCGGGGAAAGGTGAGCTCATAACCACAGTCTCGGTGTCAAAGCTGATACCCGGGTATTTCTTTCCAATTGCCTCCTTGATAACTTGGATTAGATCCTCATCCTCCAGCTCGATCTCGCTGTAAGCGTCTTTCTCTCCAGTGCTCGGATCGTAGATGCGGCGGTACACATATGCAGAGTCCTTGTTCTTAGGCTGATTAAACAAGTCGGAAGGAACTTCCTCGTCCTTGTGTGCACCAGCGTCCTTGTCCCATTTGCGGAGGATGAACTTGTAGCGCTTCTTGGACTCATCTGTGGCCTCGTCCTTCTTGTCGGCATCTTCACCTGCCCCAGCTCCTGAGGGTGAGCTGCCCTCATCAGGCTTGTTGACGAGCGCTTCAAGCTGCGAAATCCGCTTCTCTAGCAACTCTATGTACTTGAGATTCATAGACTCGACCTTAAGGTCTCCATTCTGCTGCAGTCAGCACATGATTGTTTTCATAAACGTATAATGCGTTGAGTTGAATCAACCTACGCCTGCCATTTCTGCCATCCCAAAGCCGGGTATTCGATGGGTCGAAATTCACCAGACAGAATTTAATCCTGTACCCGAAGATGAATAGCAATCATAGCTGAAATAATTGAGGAAGTGGGTGCAACGAACGTTGTAATAGCGATGATCTTGGGTAAGAACAGGCAACCAGTATCTATGGATAGATCAGGACAGCCTAGGGGGTTCAAATCATGCTTATGTAGGTGCTCTATGCATGGGGTAAGAAATCCTACTTCGATAGAGCATACAAACTGGAGCACCTGAGACTCCAAGCTCCTCGGCAGCAAGATAGCCATATTATTCCTTACTAAGAAACAAGGGTCCCGATCACCAGAGCATGCTACGTTCCGCATTCCACCCCCAATAACAGCGACTGGAGCGTACCTAAATAGCAAGCTGAACTGCAGTCTGACCACCCTACTGATATTTGATCAGTAAGACCTGCCATTCTCGGCTTAGACAGCCACACCCTAAATCCTTCACACATGTTCTACCACCGTGGAGTAAGCCACCCGCTGACGCCTGGTCGTCCGTATTGAGCCCTTTAGGTAACCTGAACGTTGATGGGTACTGACTGCATGTGCTCCCTGGAGGGTCTCCCCGTAATATTGGCATATCGTCTGGATCGACCGTGAAACCCGCCCGTGAATTATGTTCCCCCCACCCATCCGTGCCGCCGCCATGGAGCCGGACGCTGAGGATGAGCTCTCTATGTTTGATCAAAACAGGTAAGTTGCAGAAAACACAGCCGAACTGTCTTGAAACATTTCAGCGTCTGATTATCATGCAGCATCGTGGGCAAGAGTGCGCCAGACGAACTGCAGCGCGAGCATGAGAACTTCAAGAAGCGAATTTCGAGGTTTCTGAAGGGCACGAGAGATCTTGCCTCGACGAAGAGTGAGCTTTGTGCGCGGATACAAGAAGTTGGCGCAGCAACGTCATCTGATCTTGGGAAACGCGCCGTGCAGCATTTTGAGGATGCATGCGCGACCAGAGATGTCCATGTCGAGGAGAGGATGCATGGATTGAGGGGAGCCGGTCAGACATTTCAGGACAGCCTCTTTGTAGTATCACGGTTTGCAGCCGCCTACTCGAACATCCTCGACGCTGTCAATAGCGCTGCCGGTCCTTACGCTCAGGTAGGATGGCAGACCATGTCCATTCTTCTCATCGTACGTCTTTTTTTTCTCCTCTTCTTCACCATACATGGTCTCACTGCTCGCAATGCAGGTGGTTGTCAACAAAAAGAAGAACGAGGAAAAGCTCCAAGGTCACATGGACCGCATTCAGAAGGTCCTGCCAAGATTGGGGCACTGGAAAGGCATATATCGGCATGAAGAACTTGGGCAGCACATGCAAGAGCTTGTAGCGCACACATACAACCTGGTGATTGACTTCTCTAGAGCAGTAGTAGAGTACTGCTGTCACTTCTGGAGTACGTGGTTTGAGTTCTATCAGCATTAGTGATCCATGGCAGGTTTTAACCTTTTCCTAGAAAGAGTTCTGCCCACGATCATTCCTATCGTCAGCATCAAGTTCGACAACGTTGCACAATCGATCTATGAACTGCTTGCAGAAATCAACGCGACGGCAAATGTGGGCCTCCACGCACGCACGCAGAACATCGAGGGTCAGGTCGAAACTCTGCTCAAGAAAGCGGACAGGGCCGAAGAGAGGGCGAGGTTGGCTGAGAAAACCCGGCAGCAACTACTTGAGGATAACAAGATTTTGCGGACCCGACTTGATAAGCAAGCCGAGCAAGATGATGAGCGGAAATTTCACATGTTGGAGGAGCTGCTCAAAGTCAGTCAAGAACCTGCCCCAACCCCAGAGGGATTGCCCTCAGCGCTTCTTGTCTTTGCTGATTCCCACCAGGTCAACATCGACCACCCAGGGCTCTCCCTCGCATCCACCAAATCCTTCCTGCAGTCCGCCTTTCCCGATATTAGTGAATACAGCCCCCAAGACCCATACTCTACCTATGGGCAGATGTATCCGGCCAAGATCCTATCGAATCGCACTTTCTGCGCGTGGATGGACTCTTCTTCATCCTCTCTGCTCTTCATCAACGGGCATACCCAGAGTGATGGCCGACATATGAATGGGCTGCCCTCATGTTGGCTGTCTCCGGCGGCTATACACATATCTGAATTTCTTGCCGGCAACCCCACCCTCATTGAGCAGAATCGGGTGGCCTTCTTCTCCGCTCGCCCGGGTGCAGAGCACCACAAACCACATGCTGCGGAGGTTCTATCTGCGACAGCGCTAAAGCTTGCTGCCATGCGCAAAGAGATATTGAGAGACAACCTGGAAGATCTAGAGCGAATTCTTCGCGCGCCAATATCTGCACCGCAAAGATCGCCTTCACCTTTCCTTGGGACGCCATCTCCGCTTCTATATCCAAACATGCTACCGGGGAGACCGCAGTCACCATTCGCGCATAGCTCCTGGTCTCCACCGACACCTTCAAGCTCCTTCGTACGGGAAGAGTTCGCTGACACGGGCATACCAATACCCCAGCCGACACTACGGCAGGTGACAGACTTGCTCCTCAGTATTCTAGCTGCCTTGAACCGCAGTGAGGAGACTTCGGAGAACAACACCAAATACATCATCCTTGACCGGCTCGATAGTGCCGACGACGTACCGATCGACGAGATCATGAATGAGCTCGCTCGGATAGTATCCAAATCAGAATGTCGGGTGAAGATTGTCGTGGTAGTGGAAACATCACAAATGGAAGGAAACTGGCGCGTGAAGGATGTGCCCGAACATTGGGCCCCCCCTGATCGACTGTTTGAGTTGAATATGAACCAGCACCAGCTGAATTGGAATGACAGTCACATGGAGAAACGGCGGCAGATCTGGACCGACATTCGTACATTAAGTCTGTTGGACGGCTCACAGGTTAGGTAGCCCCAGCGATTTGCAGAATTACACTTACCCATGGACTTTCAACACTCTTGAGATCTTGGTACAATAATGAGGGTTCACCGTAAACGACGGTGAGTGACAATAAACGGGCGTGAACACAAACGAGCACTTGAACAGACACAGAACTGGTGTTGTTGTCTACGTAAACAGCTAGCACGAAACACGAAACACCTCTTCTAGTCCACCTTATAATCTTCTTCAGCCTACCGCCCAGCTGCCAAGGATCACCGAATATACTATTATCTGAGGAGTATATCATTACAATTGTGTACTGGTTTCTTCGATTTCTCTCCAACCACGGCAAGCTACCCATATCTACATTTGAAAATTCCCAAAGCTCAAAAGAGGCCATTCACCATCCACTGCGTCCTGAGATGTATTGTATAATTCGTCGTTACAAAAGCCAGAGTCCTGTGTCCAGGCCCATGTGTCCGTAATATCTTGTCCCGACGCTGTGATCTGCGGTGATAGAAGCTCCCCCGAGAACTTCGATCCTGCAAGCACTGAAGAGTCTTCCAGCTCTGGTATCGTTGCTGGATATATATTCATGAGACTCATGTTCTCCGGCGACGTCGGCAAATACTGATTATAAGTCACTGAAAAATACTCAGAAGGCGCGCTGCCATTGATATACTCGTGGAGACCAGCAGAAGGAGATGCAACACTGAGGCTCGGAGTATCAACTCGTGATTTGATAGACGTCGTTGACGCGTCTTGGTGTTCGCATGCATTCAGGGGCTTGGGAGTCCCTGCTGTTTCTTCGTGGAGCTCTTTTACGCGATTGTGCTGAGGGCCGAGTTTTTCTTTGTATTGCTGGAAAGCAGAGCTCACGCAGCTTGATACGACAGCTTTTATGTCTTTCTCGCGTTTCGTGCCCAACTTGTTGATGAGACGTTCTTTTTCGAGCGTTTCAAGCACTTCCGTCGACACATGTCGTTCTATGAATCCCTCGAGGTCGTCCATTGCGTGCAAGTCCCTGCTCCACAGCCCGTCACGTGCGTCAAGATCTTGCCGAATATTAGCTTCAATGCTCATCATCTTCAGCTTTGGGAAGCATGTCACTTCATAATAGATAGACAAGTTCCAGGAGGAAGTAGGGTATGTATTTGGTATAGGTAGTGGATACGGGAGATATATCGATCACGCTGATTGCTTCGATCAGGTGCAACGCGGCCGCGGACGACGTAAAGAACAGGGACGGAAGAGGCTAGGTGTGCACTCACATGGCGAACTTGGATGCAGTCTACCTGGAAACAATGTTTCCCAGATGTCGAACCATTTGGCAACCTCGCTTGCATTATATTGGCCTTTTCGTCTCCTCAATCTGTACATCTGCATCGGACTTATGCTCTGTGATGGACGGTCACTCGAGTCCAAGATCTTGCAAGGTTTCTCCTCTCGGAGGTGATCATCAAGCTCTTTCTCTTTTTCGAATGTCTTGGCGCATCTTGCGCATGATGGCCGCTGCTGAGCGTGGCGGCGGTAAAGATGTTCTCTGCTCGGATGAGGTCAGAAGACGTCGCCAGAGGGGATGGGCTGACAGACATACTTCAACCGGGGAATGGTCGGCCAGGTAGTTCTTGCACAAATTGAATTGGTCTGAAGCTCGCGAGGGTTGGCTATCAAAAAAGGACAGGCAAATCGAGCACTTGGCGAGGAGTCCACAGAATTTGAGCGTGCCCCCGGTGTCTCACTGGACCCATTGCTATCTTTCACCTCATCACATGTTGCTCGTCTTACAAGCAACTGAGTTGAAGTGGGTGTCTGGTCTTGAGATGGCTTCGAAGAATCCATTGAAAGACAACAAATTATACTGAATACTGCGATGACTATCGTTTCAGAATCCGGTGGAAATAGAGAAGAATATGAGGAGAACTAACTCAATTTCGACAGAAAAAGAAAAAGGCCCACGAGCGTGACCAGAGTTGGAGACGCTTGCTTACGGTCTCGTGGCAAGTGAGACTCGTCTGCCGCTGACAGGCACGAAGAATGAAGTCGTCTTCTCGAAAACAAGGGAGAAAAGC
>MUZH01004227.1:0-64481 GCA_003012965.1 Juglanconis oblonga | reverse complement strand
CCCCCTCCCCCCATAGAGGCATCTTACTCCCGAGCCGGGCGCATAAATAGACCACACTTCGCCTCAGCACCCGCGGCTTGGCCTTTTCGAGAGAAAAAATAGACAAAAATTCCATAACCTCGGACCGCTACTATTAACTTTGTCAGCTCTTCACTGAGACCGACAAGACTTACATCCGCCCCTCGCTCGCTCGCCCACATTACTGTACTGCTCACCCAGACAGCCTCCTCCTCCCGGCCTTTTTTCTCCTCCGACGCCATGGCAACCACATACATCTCCGCAGCGGACTCTGACCGCTATGACTATGTAATCGTCGGCGGTGGCACCGCGGGATGCGTGATAGCCTCCCGTCTGGCCGAGTACCTCCCCCACAAGAAAATCCTCATGATCGAAGCCGGGCCCAGTGATTTCATGGATGACCGTGTGCTCGACCTGCGACAATGGTTGGCTCTCCTGGGGGGCGAGTTTGACTACGACTACCCCACGACTGAGCAGCCCATGGGTAAGTGAGAGAAGAAGGACGAAGAAGATGAAGAGCATAAAGGTGATGATGATGAGGATGATGATGATGATCAAGAGAAGAGGAAAGGAGAAAAGAGGTGAAGTGAAATCGTGATGGCTCTCCCTGCCGGATTCGACACTTGCTTGCTCTCCCATCATCGTATTCTCCAATCGTAAAAAAAGAAAAAACCAAACCCAAAACAAGCGTGAATCTTGAGGCTCATGGGTATTTTCCCCCTTTCGAACAGGCAACTCGCACATCCGGCACTCGCGGGCCAAGGTCCTCGGAGGCTGCTCCTCGCACAACACGCTCATCTCCTTCCGGCCCTTCGAGTACGACCTGAAGATCTGGCAGTCGCTCGGAGCCAAGGGCTGGGACTTCCCGGACTTCATGCGCCTCATGGACAAGCTGCGCAACACGGTGCAGCCGGTGCACGCGCACCACCGCAACGCGCTGTGCAAGGACTGGGTGCTCTCGTGCAGCGACGCCATGAACATCCCCGTCATGCCCAACTTCAACGAGGAGATCACCAAGACCGGCTCGCTCAAGCAGGGCGTCGGCTTCTTCAACGTCGCCTACAACCCGGACGACCACCGCCGCTCCTCCGCCTCCGTCGCCTACATCCACCCCATCCTGCGCGGCGAGGAGCCCCGCCCGAACCTGACCATCCTGCTCAAGGCCTGGGTCTCGCGCATCAACGTGCACAACGACACCGTCCGCGGCGTCAACGTCACCCTGTGCGACGGCTCCAAGCGCACCATCAATGCCCGCGCCGAGACCATCCTGACCGCCGGCGCCGTCGACACCCCGCGCCTCATGCTGCTCTCCGGCCTCGGCCCCAAGGACCAGCTGCAGGCCCTGCACATCCCCGTCATCAAGGACATCCCCGGCGTCGGCGAGAATCTGCAGGACCACCCGGAGTCCATCATCATCTGGGAGCTGAACCGCGAGGTGCCCCAGAATGCCACCACCATGGACTCGGACGCCGGCATCNNCTTTATCTCTCTCTCTGCCTGTTGGAACACACGTGTCTAGAGAGAGAACCAAACCCTGGGAACTGCTGGCTCACACGTCTCGGAGACTCAAATCGCGTCCCACCGTCCCCAGACAGAGAAAAGAGTTGCTGACTTCCCAAAACCCCCGTCACAATAGCTACCAGATCCCCTTCACGATGAACACGGAGCGGCTAGGCTACGAGAAGATCCCAGACAAGTTCGCCTTCTGCATGACGCCCAACATCCCGCGCCCACGCTCGCGTGGCCGGCTGTACCTGACCTCGGCGGACCCGACCGTCAAGCCGGCGCTCGACTTCCGCTACTTCACGGACCCGGAGGGCTACGACGCGGCCACGCTCGTGTACGGCATGAAGGCGGCGCGCAAGATCGCGGCGACGGCGCCGTTCCGGGACTGGATCAAGCGCGAGGTGGCCCCCGGCCCCGACGTGCAGACCGACGAGGCCCTCAGCCACTACGCGCGCAAGGTCGCCCACACCGTCTACCACCCGTCGGGCACGACGCGCATGGGCGACGTCGCCACGGACGAGCTGGCCGTCGTCGACCCCCAGCTGCGCGTGCGCGGCCTGCGCAAGGTGCGCATCGCCGACGCCGGCATCTTCCCCACCATCACCACCATCAACCCCATGTTGACGGTGCTCGGGGTCGCGGAGAAGGCGGCGGAGATGATTGCCGAGGAGGCCGGGTGGAAGCAGCAGGCGAGGCTGTAAAAGAAGAGGGAGGAGTCTACGGGTCCCGGCAATTGGGGATGGTAAGGTGAACAGGGGAAGACGTCGTTTCGCAGGTGGGAAACGAGTCGGCGTGGATCGGCTATCGCATCATCCTCGGTCGGTCAGGGGGAGTACGACTTCCTCTTCTTCTCTTATATAAAATGTTCGAGAGCGATGTGGAAAAGTCGCATGGTCCTTGATACCAAAAAAGTCTTCCGATTCATCTACTCTCATATGGTCCCGTGGCGCGTGATGTGATATTGGGCCCCCCTTGGCCTTTGCTTTCAGTCTTGACGGGATGTCGCTCAGGACTCACATCACATCTATCTCAGCGTGAGTCGGACTCTTGTGCAGCTTGTAAGGTTGGACGGCGCTTTGACAAATCGCATTCAGCCAGGCGGTGTGGTGGATATTGGATCCGCCGCCCTCCTCCACCACCACCACCACTCTCAGTCAGTCAGCACGCGGCAAGCGCGCGAGCACATGAACCTTTTCTTCTTCTTCTTTCCCTTCCTTTCTTTTCCCCACGAGATCATGTGGATGATGAAATTCATCCACTGACATTCTTGCATTTCTATATGTCGACGTTGTTTCTTCTATCTCAGTTAGATAGGAGGTAATCTATCACCCGACCGACGCCTTGCCAACGTCGGCTCTCTCCATCTTCTCCCCCCCCCCCACACAAACGCCTTCCAACCTCCTGATGGCTCTCTCCGCCGCCGCCGCCGCCGCCGCCGCATCCTCTATCTGTCTCCTCTTGGCCTAAGACCTCGGCGCGGCAAGAAGAAGAAAACGCCGCAGAATCCCTCTCCGCCTCCGCCTCTATCTCGTTGTCGACAGCGCCTAGTAAGAAAGAAGAAGAAGAAGAAGAAAAAAAAAGGGGGGGAGGGTGGCAGAAGGAGCACGGAAATGACACAATGCCGACGAACACGAACATGCTCATTTGCCATACCCGAGGCCGGATGATAGCAACATGGATGCCAGCGCGGGCCGAGACGATGAGAACAGCAGACGGTGCCGCGCACCTGGAAGGGGTGGTTGTTCTCACCGAGGAGCAACGCGAGGGAAGAAGAAGTGTCGACGTCCGCAAGGACCCCCGAGCAGAGAGAGAAGACCCTGGTGGTGCGGCCGGAGACGAGGCCTGACAACTCCCCGTACGTGTCCCGTGCGATGGGAAAAGAGCTGCTCTCCCGCCACGACCGCACGAGAAGAGGCTCTGCCAACGCGTATGACACGTCCAGGGCATCGTGAGGTAGCTCGTAGGTACATGCTGCCCGGCCTTGGGAGGCTCAGTCAGAATGCCCTGCAGGCGAGGTGGACCGTCCATGTGTGCCAAAGAGCTACCTTGAGGCTCTCGCCATGTTCCACGAAACGCAGACTGTGTTTTGCTACACTGAGGAAGACTGCCTTGTTCAAAGTAAAGCCATCTGTTCTGATAAACTACGCTAGCCTGAGAGGTAGGACCATATTCCTAGCAACACAACTCACAGGAGATTGTTGTGGATGGATCATGGAAGCTAATGTCGTGCCTCGGCAAAATGTTGGTTCCACTGCCACCCAACCGTCCATGTCGCACTGAAAACCGCTGTCTGCTGAAATCATTCCTTTCCATCAAAGTGACTTCTTTCTGTCCATTGAAGTAAAGTTTGTCCATCAGAACGAGTCCTGGGCCATCAACTTGAGTAACTCCTCTGCCATTGCGGCGCGCCTCGTTGAGCGTCGCTCCTCGGTCATGGCCTCTGTTCGAAACTGGTCAAAGGGTCCGCCAGTTCGCCACCAGCCCCAATAAAGGGGGATAACGTTGGGGGTGTACCACCACCTAGGCCGTCGAAAGGCCTCAACAAACTCCACGGTTTGAACCAGCGCCTCGACTCCGGCGAGAGGCTTGAACTTCGACTCTGACTCTTCGTTGGTGCGTTCAGGCTCCTGGGTCGGAGTGGTCGGGGTCCGGGTCGGGGTCGGCGCCGGGGTCGTAGTTGGTGGAGGAATTCTGGTCGAGGTGGGCTTCGAGTCTGGCTTCGAGTCTGGCTTCGAGTCTGGCTTCTCGGCCACGGGAGGCCCTGAGCGGATCACAGAGTTGAAAAAGGGAAACATGAACGGGTAGGTATCTCTAGCAAGCTTGATGCCGACCAACTTGTCGAACGAATCGAGGCTGACCTCCCAGGAAGCCAGGGGCCTACGGGTGGAGCTGAGATACTTGAGGAAGTCTCTGTTACTGGTGATTTCGTTGAGCCCGATGATCTTTAGGGTTGTCAAGTAGCGGAGTTGAAGCATCTGCGATGCCACGCCTGGCATCAAATGCCACTCGTTGCTGCCGACGTGTACTTCAACGTGAAGCAGACGAGTCAGGGTCTGGGGTCGCAGGAGAAGGAGGAAGGTCTGCAGAGCTGAGAGACGAGTGAAGACGAACTTCTGCCAGGTATATATGACAACGGCGGCCTCGTCGTAGATCACCTTGGAGGCTCGAAGCAGGCGAAGGTTCCGAAATGCTTTGCGCTGTCTGCATGTTGCCCAACCGTCTGGAGCAGTCGTCTCGTCGAGAAAACGACGCAGGCGAGCGTTAGTCAAGGCGACAGGCTCAAGGCAGACGAAGTCATCGGGACTACCGACTGCGAGTTTGTACACCATGTTACGAAGCTCGGCGGGCAGGTCCCTGAAGCAGGAAGAGGATGTCAGTTTGTGATGAGGCCCGCAGCACCGCGGGATCGATCTCGTAGAAGGAACTCACATGAACCGGAAGGGTTGCGGCTCGCTGGTCTGCGGCTCGTTGGTCTACGGGGTCTCTTGCTGTTAGCTTCTTGATCAAAAACGGGCCGGATTGGGGGGGGGGCGGCATTGTCGTGGAGCTTAATCGTACCGAGTCCTCGTCGTTATCGGGGCTGCCGTTCCTCACAACGATCTCACTGTCATTGTCCAGCTCGGCGTCTTCGCTGTCAGTGGTCTCTCTGTACGTGATGGCAGGACGTGCCCGCTTTGGGTAGCGCCGCACTGGCTCAACTGGAGTCGACATCGTGACTGCGGGAGGCGATGAGGTCTGAGAGGTGTGCAGGTGGATTGTCAGTGAAGCCGCAAAGGGCAACGTCAAGCAGAGATTCTGCAGGCGCAGGTGTTGAGGTGGAGGGAGGATGTGGGAGGTCAAGATTGGGAGAGTGTGGAAGTTGACTCCGAGGAAGGGTGGATATGGATGGTGGAAGGTATCTAGGATGGTGGACAGTGGAAGGTGGAGGGATGTTGGAAGGTGGTGGACAGTGCCCAGACGGTGTCCAGACGGTGCCTGAAAATGGAGAAATCCAAGAGGTTGAAGGGAAAGAAAAACGAAGCAGGCTCCTAATTACCTAAACTTGTGGAGGCAGATGTCAGTTCCCAGCTGTGTGTGTTGAAGGAAGGACGGAGCGAAGAGGAAGCTTGGACCTCCTGCTCCTGCTCCTGCTCCTGCTCCCGCTCCCGCTCCCGCTCCAGCTACCTAGAGCTAGAGCCCGGCACGCACCACCTTTCTTAGCTAACTTCCACTCCCCACAGAACCGCTCCGTGCTAAAGGCCCAGCTGGAGTGGATGGGAGCTGTACATGAAGGACCAAGACCAAGGGCTTGGATGGCCACCTCCACGACACGAGAGTCTGAGTATGTGCTGCCGTTGTGGACATAGACGCGGGACGCCGTCCAATGAAGCGTCATGAACGCAGGCGCGGAGGAGCAAGATATCAACACACCCGAACAAGCATATGCGAACAACCTCGGGACGGTCAGAAAAGCAGCCACTTCCCCCACCCTTGCCGGCAGACCGTAGACAAGTACCACAACGACACGGACCAGTGTGATGTTCGTCGTCGCTCCGGAGCAACCTCAGTCACGTACACGTCGTCTTTGCGTGGACTTTGCGTGGGCTTTGCGTGGGGCAGAACTTGGACGTTGGCTGATGCCCCAGCCTCACCACGGAGCCATCTGTAGTCAGCTGACAGAAAACAGGGGTTCGCAAACCGATAATGATAGACGCGGTCGACTTACCCTATTTACATGGCATTCCACCCAACTTTTATGCTACTAAACGGCTGCGTAAAATACCCTTCTACACAAAATAAAATATCGGCTAGGTACCGTAAGATGAATGCAAGAAAGTCAAGTTGTTATGAACAGGTACCTAAAACATGTAGTTAATTATGTATAGGGCTCTTGTTAATAATGAATACAGATTCTCTAGACTGCATTTCAAGCTCCGAGTGCCCTTGCATAGTCACTTGCGAGCCCGCCGAGTGCTCAATTATAGTACGGTATTGATGCCCGCACAATGCACAGGCGGCATATCCTCGATTGTCAGACGCGGCTTCTTATTTAAACTTCGCCAAACACATGTTCGCAGAGGACACCTATGCCTGTCGACTTCTCAAGCGTGCATCGCTTATGGCATTCAGAAAGACGCAAATCTCAGTTACTCTTCTTAGTCTGTCCCCCCAGCTTATCCTGTAGTGTCCCACCAACACTTCCCTCCGTCGTGAATTGTTTCCCAATAGCCCCATCCTTGTCAAAAGGACCGCCAACCTTCTGCGCTGTACCGCCGATAGCTCCCTCCTCTGGTAGCTAATATTAGTTGTGCTCCGAGACCTTTTCGAATGCCACCTGCATGCACAGCTTCACCTACCTGTGAACTGCTTGCCAATAGGACCCTGGGCGTCGAAGGCCTTGGGCTTATCATGACCGACGCCACTGTTGGCCGGTGTCTTGGTCGAGCCAGACATGCCTCCCGATCCAGTCGACCTGACGGTGTACTTCTCGGACATTCTAGCGGGGAATGTAGTGAAGAGTCTGATTGCAGATGAAGACGTTGAGGACGAGAGCCGTGGGATATGTGATGCAAGCAACGACAACTTCATATCTGAATTCTGGCTCAGAATACCAGTATATTGTTGACTCTAGAAGATAAAACTGGCCCACATGTGTAGGCCAGGACGTATCTTTAAGGCAGTGAAACTCGTTGCGGCCAGAGACAATGACGCCGTGATTATGATGAGCCGCTGACTTCGGCGGATAATGATGAGGTCATTGTGACATCCGCACAATGGCCTGAAGCAGAGACTGATGCTGATCGCGCCTAAAGAGATGCGGCTACTTCTGCTAGTCCCTGAGACCAATGATCTTTGTTCAGGGTCTGAGACAAGGCCTCTTCAAGAACCCATGTGCAGTGGAAAATAGCCTCATCACTCCGTCTAATGTAGATAAAGAAAAATTCTCTGCAGTCCTTGGCCTCCTGCAACTATCGTACGAACGGATGGTGATGTGGACTGTAATAACAAAAGAATAGTGCACGACGGCACTGATCAGTAGCTAAAAAGCCTATCAAGACGTTAAACATACTCAACCAAAAGAGTGTGCCTTGTCGGAGAGCCCTATTCTATAAATCAAGGAGTCCATACGTAATAATAAAGAGAAAACCAACGCCTGGAACTAGTGAGTGTTATAGGAGGAAATGTTTCCCTCAGATACTGCCACGAGACTGATCAGCTATCTCCCTTGCAGAAGATTGATTTCTCATGCTCCAATCCAGTGCCTAGAACACCCTATCAGGCCTTCGAATCGACCATGTCGAATTAACCGTATTGACAGTGTTTCTCTGTCCATGCAGCTTCCACCCTGCATCCCATCCGGCCTCAGCGACGTGACACCATGGTCATGGAGCTTCCGTGCGAGGGCTCCGGCCTCAAAGGACGAGTCGAACTCGCACCATGTAGAGTGTTGCCTGTCGTGAACAAAGAGCTCGCATGTGACTCCTTCGGTCGCACCGTCTGCTGCATCACGAGCAACTCCGGATCTTCCGCTCCCTCGCCGTACATCGCCATTCTTCTTACTCTGTTCAGCGTCCTTCGTCGCTCCCCGCCCCACCACCTTTCACCCTCGCCCTCGTCATCGCCCAGATACTCAACCGTAGTACCCACGGGCCAAACTCTCTTCATACCCAACCAACCGCCTGCCGTTAATGCGATCATTGCAACCAGCCACATCCAAAATACCAAGACAAACTTCACCGCAAAACTCCCCATCACAGGGTCCAGTGCAGGAAGAATGGTGAATGCATATACTGTACTGGCGCCTATGCGGATAATCCAAAAGGGCGTGGCGATAACCGCGGCGAAGAACATGCCTTTGGCTGCTGCGGCATTCGGATGCTGAATTTCCGTGTAACGTTGAATTTTCTGGTAGGTTGGCAACATCCACACGAATGCGCCGAACAGAACGAGGAGGAGGACAATGTTGCCAAGCTCTTGGAGGCCCTGGTTCTGCACAAATGACATGGCCACGCCGATTATGTTGACCACATTGAACGCTATCAAGATATACTTTTCTTGTTTGCGTTTTGGCGGCATGGGAAGTACCACGTTACTGTGCGAGCGTTAGAAAACCCAAAGCTTTTCATATTCGGTATAGACATGACCAAAGTTCGATAGATCAGGAGAGATATTTGTGTACAGAATCTAGCTCAACCATTGGGTTCATCGCATACCTCATATACACTGCACCGACGATTGCAATGGGAAGACAAGCCAGTATCGTAGCATTGGTGATGCCGCTCACCATGGAGGGGATCAGGGGCTGGTCTCTTGTAACGAGCAAATATACATCCGCAGCAATGCGCGCAGCCGCGGAGCCGACGAGGTTCGGCCAGCACAGCAAGCCAGGCTTGCCATGTTTCCAAGCGATGTACACACCAAGTGGGAGGAATAAGGAGGCGAAGAACAGGTCCACGCAGGTGAGGGTGATCACCGCCTCTGATGGTGGCGTTATACCGGCAGCGGCGAGAGCGGCAGCGTCAGCGGCGGACATTATGGGTGATTGTGGGTTCAAGGTATTTAATTACAGAGAATCGCTGCTTGTTCTCTGATGAACGAAGATCTCGGGCCCGGAATCTATAACCTCAGCATTTGTAGAGGGACCGTGTGAGATTGTTCTCGATCCCGAGAGGATGCCCTTGGCCATCAATCTTTGGGCTCTTTTAGCTTATAATGAAATCCCTCATAATAAAAGAAATGGCGGTATGGGCAGTCCAGTCGCTGGCAAACCATATTTCCCAGCGGGCGCTTGGGCGCTTCAGATGTGAGAACCGGGCAGGACCTCAGTGCTGGGATTCCGGACATCATTTCTGGTGACACGTGTGGTATACTGTGTAGCGAGGTATAGGCTCATTTCACGATCGTCTTTCACAGCGTCTCATCGAGAAACAAATGAGCATACGGTGATGGAAGAGGCTCCCTGGCGGTCTGGCAGCGGGCAGAAGCCATGAACAAGCAGCCTGTGGTTAGTAACCAAGGATCAATTAGCTATAGTTGATTTTGCTGAATTACCTGGTTACAAGACCTTCTCCGCGAAGATCCCGGTGGTCTAAACCATGACTCCTGTTCTCCGACCTACATAATCCAGGCTGTGGAGCTGCAAAGAGCTGCAAAGAGCTGCAAAGAGCTGCAAAGAGCTGCAAAGAGCTGCAAAGAGCAAAGCTTCAGCTCCTTTCTATTGGAGCACTCGAACGTAGACCCTAAGGCAATGCGGTGAAGTGCATATAGTGTACTATGCAATAACAACTTGGTTGTGGAACTGACCGCTAGTCAGGGTTTGGAGTCACGTTAGTACCCGCTGCTGTCTAGGGTAGTAGGTAGTATCGATGGGTCTCGATGCAACAGTGGCATTAAGCATTGGCATTCATCATTGTGCGCTAGGAGAATGACTATGCCACGATTCTCAATCTACACTACACTAGCGCGAGCGCATGCAGGCGGTTTGGCTGGGTGACTGGGGGACCGACGGGATGGCACTCTGGATTGCCGGCGCTATACTCTTCAAGGCATCGTGCTTCTCGAATTTGACTATTCGAGCCTGAACCTCCCTGCAACACCTCCGCTTCCGCATATGGCATTCCTATCCACACCCACCGCTGCGAAGTACCTGGTTGCGCAGCGACACCATGCGGAAGCAACCAATTTAGTGTGGGAGAAAAAAGTTGCTTGAGCCGCAGCTTAGGGGTGGCGCTCGAGGCTGCATTTAGGGCTAGGATTAAGGCTAGTTTTGCTACATATTCTTGGGGGACAAGTTTGAGATGTTGGTAGTTGTTCCCTGAAGTCGTGGTTCCATGAAAGTTATGCTATGGATGGCGGTGGATACAAATACGGGAAACGGAAAGGGACAGTGAGCGTTGCGCTCGGGTGCAGGGAAATGGGGGGGGGGGAGGTCGGTTCCAGGCTCTTGGTCTTAGCTGGTTTCTCAATAGCTGAACGGCAAATAGAAGAAGGAATCAGGAAGGCAGTTTGCAAACCCGAGGATTAGCCGTAGCACAACTATAGGGGACATACGAAGGTTCATTTCAAAAGTGATGTCCGTAAAATGTTAGTGATCTTGCCCCTGCCACAGTATTAGTATGAGAAATTGAAAAGAGCTAACACTGTGACCCATATATATCACTGACATAATCTTTTCCCCGCTTGCTAGCCGTGGTACGATTTAGCAGGGAATCCCTAAGAAATAAGACTTCGTAAGGAAGGAAACGATATTATAGTACTGATTCCTATTAAACTATTAGTTAGAATTCGAGAGCCTGGCGGAGAGAGGCTCGTTAGAATATAAAAGGGGGGGGCGGCGGGGGGGCGCTAGCCGGCAGTACAGGGTTAGGGTTAGACAGAAAATGATCTCTCCAGCTACTATATCCCAGAGTTTACTTTAACTTAAAATAACTCCTCTTACAGATATCGTATTACTATGCATCTAGTATTATTAGAATCGCTAGATTATAGCGGATTTACTCGAAAAATCGGCATTCTAATACACCTAGTTTACATAGAGCTAGGGGGAATTCTTTAAATTGATGGTCGGAGATAGGGATTTTTAGCTGGCACTGTGACGCACGGGCCACCTGGTAGCTCTTCGCGGACATCACTTTTGAAATGAACCTTCGTATAACGAACATAATGCCGGTCGACTACAGCTAAGCTTGTGTAATGGTCACATGTCATGCCGGCTCAGACTTCCCGCTTATATGCGGCTGTCCGAGACATACCCTAGGTACATATATGGATACTAGTGTAGTGTAGTACCGAAAAAACTTATCGAGATTTGGCTGCAGGGGCCTACCACGCAAGCCTACCTAGTAGATAGCGTAGGTATTGTACTGGGATTAGGCCTGCCGCCTCGCAGCTGGAGCCATTATACATCCAGGATCGCTTTGTATACGTAGTGAGCTCTTTGTGTTCTCTTCCTTGCTTCCCTTGTGTCCTTTAGTGCCCTATACATTTACGTACTTGAGCCCTACATCAAATCTCCCAGGAACGTTGACTCGGCTTCGGCAACGTGCTCAACTCTTCAAAACTTTGGTCAATTGCCGTTGCTTGGCTATTTCCCCGTTCCAGGTTGTGCCTGAAATCCCGCATGTTGGCCGGCCCGCTAAATATGGCCGTCTAAAAGTTCGAGGAGGATCGATTGGACAATTACCTTGGAACATGGCAAGATGATCGGCCGATGGACCTACCATATTGCGGCTTTTATCGACCGCAGAGTGGCAAAGACAAGTTGGACGACTGTTGTTTTCCCATTCTCATGGTAGTCATGGGCTCTTCATGAAATTTGGCTGGGTGGTTGACAGGGTGAACTTCACGCTCCAGGATAAGATGCAAGCCATCAGGACTGTGACAGATACATGGTTCTGCCTGGAAGGAGGTGTGGAGACCGTGGCAACGTTGTCGTGTAATTAACCGAGGAGCCAAAAGATGAGAACGCTATCGCTTTAACGCTCAAGTTATGGCCCTTGGACAGGCAGGCTACGCTACCTAGGAAGGTAGTTGCTTCGCTGGGTATTGCCTCTACCGGTTTGTTCACACATTTAGCACAACCACGTACGCTCCTACAGGTGACGGACATGGAATGTCTCAGTATCTGGCAACATAGAAAGTTGGAGAAGGACCAGGTCGAAGTTTGCTTCAAATGAAGTAATCAGACTGTGTATCCCGAAAGAAAGAGACTCTGATTCCGGAAACAGTCTATTGACATGCTGAGGTTTATTCCCCTTCTCTTTGGTACCTACATGAACCTTGCACCCCGATGCTCGCTCCAGGCAAGGCCCCAATTCTTACTGAACGGAGAAGTGCGAGAGATAGTCTACCTTTTTGCTATATCATCCAGCTGCCGGACGACATTTCTCGTGCCAACCTAGTCTTCTTGCAGAACGCTCGTCACCCTGTATGAGTCGTGGCACTTGGTGGATGTGTGCATGTTCTTGAGAGGCCAAAATCCGATGTCGAAACTTGAAAACGATCAGTCGGAGGCAACGATTGATTTCGTAGTGCGTGCGTCGTGAGGGAAGGATGTCAAGCCGAAGAAGGCCTCGCCACCTCGGGCCTGTCATCTCAGAACCCTCTCTTGGTCAACCACGCGGTGTCATATTCTCGTCTCGAGGTCTGCTGTGACTTCCTGGACTCATCATCGACCTTGCCACGGCGGTAGACTTTACAGCATTCATAGCTCGGACGATCAAGATGGCACGAGAAATTCGGAGATGAGGTCGATCCCTCTTCGGTGGAGATATATGCATTTGTCGAGTATAACATCAACTATTTACAGATTGAAAAGATTGAGGACTCCATACATGCATGATGCGCCCGTCGACATCTTCGCCAACGCATCCCGTCTCCAGCACGTGGGAGACTAGAAGAACGATCCCGTCAGAGCGCTCACAAAGCCCTCGGCGACAAGCTTGTGGATGGCCTGACCGGGATGGTAGTTGTCGTACCAAACACACGTCGTGCCGTCCGCGTTCGCGCAAGTGATGTCGCTGTCCAGTCCGTACGACGTCGGGTCATCCAAAACCTGCCAGAAATAAGAGGTCGTGTTGAAGATCTCACCGAGGGTGATGTCGGTGTTCTTGGTTTTGAACGCCTCCATGTTGCTGACCAGCGCGGTGTTGTATGAGTCGAGGTTGGCGGTTAGGGTTGACAGGTCAGTCTGGTCCACGAAGGCAGGGGCCTTGTAGAAGGCTGAGGGAGGGTGATAAACGGTCAGTCGTTTCTCTGCACCGGTAGATGGGAGGCATTGAGTTGGGAACTTACGAGGCACCGTATTCAGCACAAAGTTTCTCACGCCGTCATTGTACAAGTTCTGGAGAAGGGTGAAGTACTCGGTCATGACGTCGTCGATGGGGCAGGTAGCATACTCCGCCGACTCCCAGAAGCACTCGCCGATGTCGTTGATACCGATCCAGACCGCAACGAGCAGGTTGTCGGCCGTCCACTCAGCATAGGAAGGAGCCGGCACCAGGTTTTCCTCGAACTCCCCAACCTGGGCGATCACGTCCGTCGTGACTCCGGTGTTGATGATACTGTTAGACACATCGGCGCCATAGTAGGCCCAGTCGTAGGTGAGAATCGTGGATGTGTTGTACTCGCTTGTCACGTATCCCACCCACTGTCATGTTGATCAGCACGCAGTCGCAAAATACGAGCCACTGAGCCAGGGCAACGCTTCATGGTCACTACTCACGTTCAGGCCGCCGCTTGTAGTGGATCCAGGCAGAGAAGGGCTACCGATCGGACTCGAAGACGTCGGCTTATCCCCCTCGATGTAGAAGCCGGTGGAAGAGTACGAATCACCGCTGCGGAACATGTCAATCGGTCTGTGCATACCTACCAAAGAAGGGACAAGAACGGAAACTCACAAGACAACCATGTACTTTGTCTCGCCGCTTGAAGATGACGTGGAGGAGGAAGAGCTCGGCGCCGCCGAGTTAGTAGCAGACGCTGCAGCCACCGAGCTGGAAGAGGATGAAGATGCTATCTTCTGTGCTACAGAACTGCTGGCAGCAGCCACGACGGATGAAGTAAGCGTGCTCGAAGTTGGCTCCGCCACGTAGCTGGTGGGTAGGACTGCAATCGGGGAAGAGGTAGCGCTGGACGAGTAGGCTGGAGCCTCAACGCTGGAGCTTCTATGGACGCATGCTGCGCTGACGGAGGAGACGATGGCCGCCAGGGCCAGGAGCTGCACATGGGCGAACATCTTGTGGAGTCTGGTAAAGAGGGTGTGAAGTATGAATGGGATACCGGCCCGCTGAATACTCGATCTGAATAAAAGAATGAGGGGCAAAGAACGTCGACAGACACTGCTGCGCTGTAGGATGAACGAGAGTCCTAAGTTGAGGAAACAGAACGAGCATAGGTAGAAACGAAACAATCTATATGATGATATTGACCAAAAAAAAAAGGGATAAGTTTCATCGATAGCCCCGGCTCACGATGGATGTCATCCTTCGGCAACATAACCGAAGGCGACCGCGATGCTCCACTTGCCTGAGCAGGGTGTGGGGAAGTTGGAGTTGGGTCACCATTGGCGGAAATGAGGGCATCGTCAAGGAACGCGCGGCGGGAGATTAAAGGGACATGAGCGGATAAAGCCGCCGGTCCCAAACAAACGGGTCTGGTACCGCGGATGACTGCAAAAGCTTGTCGCTCCCCGGCCCCGAGAGCTGACTCCGCCGGCTAATCCCCCCCTTTGGGATAGGCCTCGGCTCCCAACTTGGGTCCGAACATACATAGTAGCCGGCGTCATTGTTTCAATGCCCATATGCTGGTTTCTCATCCTCGACTTGTCGAGCAGACATCCTGGCGCCTGCGTGAAGCGAGAGGCTCATTGCGGTCCAGCGCCCGTGTTCTAAGGTTTTTATTTATATATTTATGTATCACCTGATCGGAGCCTTTGATATAACGCCAACATGGCCAATTTTTTTTCCCTTTTTTTTTTAAAAAAAAAAGAAGGAGTCGGTGATGCATATCCTCTGGCACTGCCAAGATACCGACCCCTATGCTCGCGCGGGGTCCTGGCCTCGTAGGAAGTTGAGCCAGCAAACCGCGGCGTCGTTGCAGGCGCAAGCATCGAATGGGCGCGTGGGGCCGCAGGAAAGCATCTTCAGAATTTCGAGTCCATCTGATCCAAATCTATGGTGTATGCGAGCCACAGTCCTAAAGTCGATGATCACTGCCCCCCAGGAGCGTCCTTCGAGGACGAAGGACCGGGCTCCCCTTCATTGACCCTCGACCCAAATCCCTGCGGTCGTCCTCCTAGATAAGGCGGTGGCACCTCTCCAACACCACCGACCATCAACTCCTCGTTCCTCTCGATCTGTTGGTACCCTGGCAAGGCGTTGTCAGGATGGGCCTCATGCCAGGTCCCCAGCAGGTCCTCTTGTGGGAGGCCCAACTCCGCGGCCAGCTGCGCGTACCGGGCGCTGTACTCCCTGAGCACATCCTCGCCTTCGCGCAACCACTCGGTCAGCTGATCGCGACGAGCCTGAACCTCCTCGAGCGTCGAGGCAGAGACGGTGCTGAACCCGCCCGTGTAGGGCGGGACATCGGAAGCGGAGTAAGCCGGAGGCTCCGATTCCGAGAAGGCTGGGGGCGGACCCGTCGGTGCTGGCGGGGAACGTGACTGCGCTGGCTCTGATGAATCCCGAACAGCTGTTGTTGCAGGCGGCTGCCCAGCTGGTGATGTCGCTGCCGCAGCACTGGACACCGCTGACCCGGGTGGCGCTTCTGGGGCGCTTGTGCCATGGCCGTACCTGAGGAGCCAGAGACTGTGTTCTCGCAGAGACGTTCTGAGAAGCTCCAACTCTGCGGCGAGAGATGGGATCAGACGCTTCAGGTCGTGGTAGGCAGACTGGGCCTCTGACGATGATGACGATTCGCCACCGCCCGGGCCCGGTTGAGCAGAAGCCATGGCAGGCGGGTGACTGCGCAGGGAAGGTGGATGATCTTGTTAGCACGGTGGCACTCAGGTATGGAGCGTACACTGCTGATGAATCAAGATCCTGAGAGGGCTGCGTTGGAACTTGTGTGCCTAGGTCTAGGTACCTAGTAGGTAGGCAGTCTTGTGGTGGGATTCAGAGCACCCGTGTTTTTTCCCGCAGCGCTGCGCGGTCCTGTGCTCGTGAGTCGTGGGGCACCCTAACCCTACTAGAGCTTGTCCTGCTAGAATGCTACTCTATTATTACCTTAAGGTACCTAGGTATCCGTTCTATCAGAATTACTCGGTACTACATACACGTTAAATCTTCCTGCGCTCAAGCTCAGCGTTGCAGTCTTTGAACCAACATGCCATCGACTCAGGAAATGAGAATGCCTCCAGATTTGTTCCCAGCTTGTGTTTCTTCCTGATATGATCAACGGTCCTCTCCTCGAACAGCTGGATAACCCTCCAAGTCGGACGTAAACAATAAAGAAAAAATACCATGGTGACGGCGTCCCCTATTTTGCCACCACCTCCGTACTCCTTGGACTTTTGGGTGCTGGAGCTTGGGGGTTTGGGCTCCGGTTTGAGTCCGCACAGTTGTCTCGTGCTGTTGTCGAGCTGGTGTATGAAGTTGCTTTCAGTGATGCCGGGACGAATTTTTCTCAAATTTTGGAAAGTATTTGTACGAGCAACCTTCAATCGTTGGTAGTTCTCGGCAACGGTACCGGTCATGTGTATACTCCCTCGCCTCACCTCCATCCGTTGAATAATGTCCCGAACCACAGCAACGGGACGGGAAAGCCCGGCGATGCAGTGAATCAACACATTACGCCCTTGAAGAACATGTGTTTCGACGTAGTTGAAGACTCTTTCGAACTCTGATTCCATATCAGCCTCTTTGCTGTCGGCCAATTGCAAGCAGAGGTGCCACCGTATGGGGCTAGTTGAGACTGCTTTTCCACCTTTGCCATGCTTTTCCTGACCTTTGGACCTGAAGTCCTGAGGGTGGATGGAAACAAGCACGGTGATTTTCTCCTCCCTGAGCCGATCGAACCTAATAGAATCCACGACATCGCCGAGCCAGATGGTGCCCGCTTTCACGGTGCTCCTCCTGGGGGCCGACCAACCGCCTTGGTAGACTTTCTTCATTTCCAGAAATTTGTTGTCTTGACGAAGCCGGACCATGTAAAGCTTCTGGATAGCCTCGCCTAAAGTCAAATCATGTTCCTTCTGCGAGGCCGCGAGCAACCCGTCCTTATTGAACCCCACGTAGTGCTCTGAGCCCAGGTACGTTTCAGCTCGAGGAACCCCCCTCAGCGCCTCGCCCTGCAAACACTGCAGCACAAAATTGAGGGACCTGTCTGGGATTTTATAGCCCAGTTGCACCATATATTTCTCAATACATGAGTATCCTTCGAAAGTTTGAGTCTCGATTTCTTTGTACAAACTTTCAAATTCTCGGCCATCGAACCATGGGGTGTCTCTGGAGCTTCCTTGGGACCTTGAACCTGGCAAAGATGTACGGTTGCCTGATGATAAAGCTAAAGATAAGTGTGTCATAGGTAAGTTCTGCGGGATAATTGTTGGGGGTGGCTGGCTTTGACCCGAGACTGCCTGTGCCGTGACAGTCCTTGCGGAGGTGGTTGTATCGGGCTGTGTCGATGGCCTTTCTTGGGGGTTTCGAAGGGGCGCAAGTGACATAGCCAGGATTTTGCTGGGCTGTCCATTGCTTTCAACTCCTTGAGGAGGTCTGCGTGGATTTGCATCGCCCAAGTTTAGGCGCGTTTGAGATGATTTTCCCTCCGTGGATGCTATCGTCCGAGGTTCATCAGAACCCGGATTACTTCGGGCTGAAGCCACAGCTCCCAGGACCTGACTGGTGGTCCGCGGAGGCGGGGCTCTCTGTGGGCTCGCCGTGGAATGTGGTGACACCACCATTGAACTAGCAGACGCTCGATTATTGGCGGTAGTCCCAGAGTTATTTTCTCGGGGTTCGCGGCCTGAAGGACGGTTCGGGAGACCTGTCTGAGCACAACGGCTGCCTGACGTTGTACAGAGGCTTGGAGTCCGGGATGGTTCACGTTTCTTAAACATGGTAATAATTTTTTGAGAAATTTGGGTGCTAGCGGTGTCTTAGGCGGATGGGGGGGGGGGAAGAACCTCCAAAAATGAGAACACAAAGCTGGAAGACTGGTGTTGACGTGAATCAACGTTGAAGTGTAATGTTTGCGAGAAAGGATACGGGAGACGACAGAGCGGTGCAGGGAGAAGGTGGAATAAATCCTGAGAAGACTCTGAGTGGTGACTGCAGAAGATCCGTGACTCCCACCTTCGCACAGCATGTGCATGATCACAGGGAGAAGGCCGTCCCCTGGCGGCCATGACCTGCAGCAGACCTGGCTACAGGCAGCACAATGCAGCAAGGCCCTGCAAGACCTTGTGGCCACTTCCAGTCTTTGTAACTCGGATAACAAGCCAAACAACTGGACGGCGGCAGTCCATAAGCGGTTGGCGCTGGGACATTGTCCAGGTCAATCATAGGTGGACCATTAGACCACCTCGGCCTCTTGCGCATCAGGTCGAGATCAAGGGCCCCAACACGGCGGTGCAGAGCCTCACCGGCTTGTTGGTTCTATTTTCGACCTTGACTATAGTGCCGTCTTCCAGTAAGAACTCGATGTTGTGAGAGATCGCGCCGCATGACAATATTTAGACGACCCCTTCACATGCAGGCGACCATAACCGCCAACATGGTTTTGTCGCCGGCGGCCGGAGACACCTGCAGAGACTTGTAATTCAGAAAAGGTTAGGTTAAAGCATTTGTATCCCATATTGCATTTTCAATTGTTCGAGTTCTGTTTTCCAAGGTTGAAGAGCATGAATCTTTCCATTTTATTTTTGAGGGTAATCCTGTGCGAAGCTCGGCGCCTGTGATGGAGCTGACGGCCAGGTAGATAAGTAGTTTGTCCAGCTTTGATCGGAGCTTCGTCTCTGCTAACGAGTGAGCACCTAAGCACTCATGCTAAGCATTTGGAAGACGCCGCACAGACGCAATGACCGTTTTTTATCCGCCGAACAGGCAATTGGGCAAATATGCAGCAATGGAATCTCAGATTCCCTAAGCAGTGATGCCTTCCTCGTTCTCAATCTCCTCTTGACTCGGTGACCATTTGTCCTGCAGCTTCTTGTCCAGTGACTTTTCAAACACGTCCTTCGACCACCACTCGCCCCAGGACGTCAGGAAGATTTGCTCTGGGTCTGATGGAAAATCGGCCCGCGTGAAAGCTCGTAGGATGCTCTGCGCACCTGAAAATTCCAAAGGGTTCACATTAGTCCAGTTCAAGCGAGCATCGAGAATAAGCCAGGAGTGAACTAATGTAGAAGGCCACAACTCACCTTCTGGAACAGTTTTCGCGTCCGCCATACTCATCGAAAGACCTATATCCACATAACGTGATAGATTTGTTTGGGGAATAAGTCCAGGAGACACGGCCACGACGTCACAGGAGTCCTGGAGCTGGCGGCGCCACCAGTGCGCTCCAAGAAGCTGCACGAACTTGCTCTCGCCGTAAATAGTCGGGGCATCCTCACCAGAACCAGCGAGGAGGTGTTTTTCGAGAACAGCTGCCAATCATGAATTAGTTCCTGCGCACCATCAGGAAATGAGAAGCCGGACGGTACGACTTACAGGTGTCTAACACACGACGTACTGCCCCTGATGACACAATAACCAGACGGGACTTGGACGCAACTAACTTCTCTCGCAGAAGGTGCGTCAGGTAATGTTGAGCTGGTATTTCGTTCAGCACGGAAACTACGCTTGTGAAATCACCTAGAAAGCAGCCTACACAGGTGGTTCACGATATAAGGCTCGCACCACTTCGAACCCTGGACAGGGGTGTCTGCACCCTTCACCATGGCTGCGTTCAAGAGAAGGTAGTCGACCTTGTCACTCCCGAGTTTTTCGAGCGTCTTTTGAGCGAATGATTTGACGCCCTTAAGATTGGCCAACTCCAAGGGCAGGAACGTCAAGCTGTGCTTTGCGCCATCATACTTCAGCTCATCGAAGGCCTGCTTGCTTCTTTCCGTGTCGCGTGCTCCGAGAATGAACCTGTAAGGCTCCGTCTGCGCAAGAAGCTGCTTAACCAGTTCGAAACCCTACGTCAAAAGAGGTCAGTTAAGCGGTAAAACATGACACCCGCAGGAGCTGAAAGGCGAGAATGGACGACTTGCCAGGCCAGAAGTGGCTCCCGTGGCCACAACCGTCTTCGCCGTGAGGCTTGCCATTTTCTGTTAGTTTGGTGTGTATCCGCGAAGGTCACTGGTTGTCTCCAGTGGATCTGGCAAGGTTGGAACACAGGAGATTGCCGATTTATAGTTGTTGATCAGGCCAGTATGAAAATGAAGTCGGGCATATCTATCGGCTGGCAGACTAGGTCCGTAACGCAAACTCCGGATTGCAGTCGTTACCGCCGCTGACAAATGCTTGACGTATTTGTACGAAGGTTCATTTCAAAAGTGATGTCCGTGAAGAGCTACCACGTGGCCCATGCGTCACAGTGCCAGCTCAAAATCCCTATCTCCGACCATCAATTTAAAGAATTCCCCCTAGCTCTATATAAATTAGGTATATTAGAATGCCAATTTTCTAAGGAAATCCGCTATAATCTAACGATTCTAACAATACTAGATGAATAGCAATACGATATCTATAAGAGGAGTTATTTTAAGTTAAAGTAAATTCTGGGATATAGCAGCTAGAGAGATCATTTTCCGTCTAACCCTAACCCTATATTACCGGCTAGCGCCCCCCCCCCCGCAGCCTCCCTCTTTTATATTCTAACGAGCTTCTCTTCGCTAAGCTTTTGAATTCTAACTAATAGTTTAATAGGAATTAGTACTCTTATATCGTTTCCTTACGAAGTCTTATTTCTTAGGGATCCCCTGCTAAATCGTACTACGGCTAGCAAGCGGGGGAAAGATTACGTCAGTGATATATATAGGTCACAGTATTAGCTATTTTCAATTTCTCATACTAATACTATGGCAGGGGCAAAAGCACTAACATTTTACAGACATCACTTTTGAAATGAACCTTCGTAATGCAATCAGCAACAAGAGATTCCCTAGCAAGGGTGATGTCTACCTAGGTAGTGCTGACACTGCGCATTTCAATCCGTCATCGATCAGACTTGCACACATCCCTTTACACACTGCGTCTTCTCAATTAGAGCTCATCTCTTTGCCCTCCGGTCTCTGGGCTTGAGGTTTCCTTGCCAACAACCTCGTCGAAGCTACGCTGGGCAAACCGCATCTCAGACACACCGACATCAAATACAGCAACAACATTGCTCAGGAATGTATCACCAAGAGCCCCCGCTTCTTCAATCCCCGGTTGTAATCCCAAAGCGCACATAACCGTTCCATTCACGGTCGCGTTCAACCGCGATACTAGTGTAGTCTCTCTCGCCATTTCGAAGATCTGACTGGCGATTTGGACACCGAACGTCGGCACGGCAGCCGTGTTGCAGGGCGCAGCGAACATAGGGTGCCCTTCGATCTCCACAGCCTGAGGGCCGTCAACGAAAGCGTCATAGAAGAGCGTGACGAGGGATGGCGGAAGGGGGCTGGTCGTGAACCCACTGTCGACGATGACTGGGAAGATTTGGCCCGACGGTTTGTCTGTGTCCACAGAGAGGTTGGAGAATCGCTCGCCGTTTATAAGGTAGTCTTCCGCGATGATTGTGTAGTGGGTGAAGTTTGTCTCCGCTCGTGTCTCGTTGATCAGGTTTAGCTGCTCCCAAGTCAGTACCTTGCTATTACTGCGTTTGTGGACACTTGAGAGAAGGCTAACCATTAGGATCGGAGTGGCGGCGAAGTCTCCTTGTATCGGGACATCGACAACACCACCGACAGCAAGCAGCCCACCTCCGTCCACGTCCAATGCCATGCTGAAAACAGGCTGCACCAGGTTCTGCTTGACAGCATTGAACAACCAAGTATCGTACACAGCCATCGGATCGGTGTTGTTCACATAAGGCTTTGGCTCCTTGCCTTTCCTCGCGGCAACCATGCCCGGGTAACCTAGTCCCAGGAGTCCAGCATAATCGCCAGAGGAAACTTCGATATAGCCCTCCGAGGGCAATGCAATTTGCTGGTTGGTGACTGTAACACCGCCCAAAGATACTGACTCGAGCCCATACGGTCCATAGGTAAATTGACCATTGCCATAGAGGATGGAGAGGTATTCGTCCGGTACTACGCCACCGGAAAATGCGTTCTCGACAAAGCTGGGGAAGCCGCAAGCAGATTGATTAAGCACGTTGGAGTTTTTGTCGAGGCAGGTGAAACTGCTTGATGCGACCCATAGATCCGAAGAGCCAGTGTCAACCAGGAGCGGGACGGTCTTTGTGCCCACAGTGACATGTGCGATGTAAGATGCTCCGATGAGGTCCACGAGAGCCGGGCTTGTATCTCTCTTGGCGTCGACTTTTTCTGGAGACAGGAGATTGCTGAGGGCTTCATTTCTGGGCATAATATGGCTGCTCTTGGTAATGGTGACACTTCTGGGGGTAGTGGCGCCTTCCGGAGCGGTGGTCGGAGTTGTATCGAGAGACGTGTATCCCCCAAAACGGACATGTTGTGTATTACTCGAATGTTCCGTTGCGAATGAGAGGCGAAAAAGAACCCAAAGCAAAGTAGTGGTAGATGGAAACCTCTTTCTTGCCATGATTGTACTAAGTCAGTGAGAACACCTCCGTAGAAGTCACAAATCGGCGTATCCTACACAGGGGACGACGAAGTCACCTCATCTTATTGTTTATAATTCTAGGTCGTAAAGGATATTCTTCGGGCGGAAGGAGCTTTGTTTGCTCCGTACTTCTGTGGCTAACATGGGTGCTCAGGATGGCTACATTGTTCTTGTATATTGTTCTCCGGCTTCACTGCTGGATTCCCGGAACCCTTGGAAGTACTTCCGAAAACATCTGCGTCGAATATTTAGTACTGTTCCTAGAGATTGTTGTCAAATCCATATCATTAGTTTCAATGTGCTGATCCACTAGGAAGACATATGCCCTTTCCATAGTGTCTCTGAACTTCTCGTTTTCAAGCAACCCTGCAGCCGTCATGTTCTGGAGCGCGAATGCAGTTTCCCACGTATGCCCGCCGTGGACGCTTTGCACTTGCATATTGCATGTACCACGGCACAGAGAAGAATTCAGCCTATGCGTTCTGGACGCTTGCCTGAGCATAATTTGGGTGTACGCCGGCGTAACGCCGCAGAAGGACCCAATTCGAAGAGACTACAGCGCATGCATTCTAACAGCCGCGAGTACCTATCTATGAACCCTCTAGTATTCCCCAACACATCAGCCACTATGCGGATCAGAAGAAATAATGGTGGCGGTGCAATCCAAGTGTGCCAAGGAGGGCGACGGCAGGGGAGGGGGTAAAGCTGCGAATCTTTCGTTCGGGTTTCGCCAAACAATCAGAGAGTACGGAATAGAGCATAGGAATTTTATCATAGTAGGACCGAGTCCGAAGTATCTTGACAGAACAGATGTACTCATACCATCGCTCGGACGTCGAAGGCGGGGCCGTGATCGCATTGCTGCGGATCCCTGAAGACCCATCTCGGGAGAGCTTCCGACGCCCAGGACCGCACGTGCCACCGCGTCCCGTAAACAAGTCAAGTTTTCCACAAAGCCGCCATGTGTTGTTTTGACCTCCCGGACTTCTGGAGCCGTTACGGAATCCAAGGGGACTACACCAGCACCATCAGCGTATCCAGAGGCACGAACAGCCCGGAATCACAAACCGTGCTCAAGGTCCAGGCCCAGGAGCTATATCTGATTACTCTCGTGCGCTGCTGAAGAGACGAGTCTTCCGAGTCGCATAGCGCGTCATCTTCACTCTCATCCATCATCATCAAGAGCGGTCCCTGAAGACGAGATGCAGGACCGCATTCTACCCCCTCCGCCAGCCAGGGAGGCTGCTCCGGTACTACACCTCCGAGACTCATCTAACATCTGTCCAGGCTAGGAAACGCGCTGACGTTCACTATCAAGCCATCGCCATCGCCACGCCCGGCGCTGCAGGATGCGAACGAACGCATCAACCAGTCGCCTGTGAAGCTCCCTCCCATCAGGAATACCCAAGGCAAGCCTTCCTGGGACGACGACTACTGGAAAGAGGAGTTGGCCGAGGTCCGCAAGGTTGCCGATGACCTGCGCGGCATGTACCGAGGCGTCGCTGTCGACAATCTGCGCCACGCAAGGACTCCCAAGGATCGACGCGTCGCTCTCATCAAATCAGCCATCACCACCGACGAGCGTGGTCCAGTGGAACGGAACTCGGCGTTTTCCCTTCTCAAAACAGCTAATGAGCGTGCTGCCACCGCGGTTAAGGCAAAAGCCGTGGTCGCGAATCCGGCTGCGCCCATTGCCAGCAAAAAGCGCAAGTCCGGCCCCGAGACGAGCCTTGCAGAGGACATCGCGGCGTATAAGCAGGATCTAAGCCACATCGATGTCAACGACATGCACGTGGACATGAACTGCGACCAGGTCAGAAAGCGAATCAATCAGCTCCTTGATGGTGCCATCATGAAAAAGGGCGAGTTCTGCAATGCTATCGGATCCAGCAACCATTCGGTCAACACGTTCCTTCAGAAGCGTGGCCCCATGGATGGGATGAATAGCGAAGCTTACACTAACGCCTGGGCTTGGTTCAAGCAGCGCGAGCTTGCTGGCCTGAAGATACCAGACGTCAAGAAGAGGCAGCAGGCCGAGGCCGCCGCCGCCGCCGCAGCAGCAATCGGATCAGATGTATCCGGCGCCGGACCCGCATCCAAGAAGTCCAAGACGACCGTGGCCTCGAATCCGACGCCGGATCTGAGCGACATCCACCTTGACGGAGAGGAAATTGACTGCGTGCCCGTCTTCGATTCGGCTGACGAAATCCGCAAAAAGATTTCCGCACACCTGAAGACACCCGGCCTTACTCAAGCGCAGTTCTGCCGAGACCTATATGCGCAGCTCAAGGCGCCCACCTGCAAGGGGATCCAGACAAAGCAGCTCAACGACTTCAGGGGCAAGAAGGGGCCACTTGCAGGCTGCACCAGCTCCGTGTTCTACGCGGCCTATGTCTATTTCGAGAAATTGAGAATCGCTAAGGGAAAGCCAAAGAGCGCTCATCGCTTGGCGATGGAGGAAATTTATCCTGGCGAGGGACTTGACCGGGAAAACGATGGACGCCATGGGTAAGTTATCTCCCGCTTCCAAGAACACAAGTATAGGTATTCATCCGACTGACTCGGTATAGATACACAGTCTTGGCTGGTTCCAGCGTTTCCATGGACCAGTATGGCCGTGTCAATTTTTCATAGGTATTGATGTCGCTCTGTTCGTACCCCTTGACGCAGCGGAAGTGCTGTCTGAGGATGCCTCACCGCAAGGCCCACTGCATCTGGTGTTTGCCACTGTTTTGCCATTGTTGATCTTCTGCTCATGTACTATTAATGTTCGGCAGATAGGAATGCACTGCGGTGAGCATCACGGCTCACTCTCCGTCTCCAGGGCTGTGAAAGCACACCAGAGGACGAGCGAACCTGGGACAATCAGGCGTCCCTCTTTCGCACAAGACAGTCAGGCGGTGTCGCCTATCAATTTTCTCAGTATTTCGACTTTTGTGGTCCCCTCTCCTTCCTGTCCGATTCCTCCTCCAGCCCACAGCATCTCGAATAGATGACCACGACCCTGGCCTTGTAACGGCAAACCTCGTCCACTGGGGTGGTAGATTCCTGCAAATCAACCCGTCACTCGGCATGGTCTAAAACTCGCAAGGATGTCTCCCAGCTGCATTCGTATGGCGGGCGGGGATAATCAGAGAAAGCAAATCTGCCCAATGTTTATGCACATTCCGTGTTTTATTTATTTATTTTAAACTTGGCCAGGCCGCGGACAAAAGTTTTCATCTTCACGTGGACCATCGACAGTATCGATGGCTGAATCCTAATAACACTTGATGTGTCGACTGTTGCACCTATCGGCGCTTCATCTGCATCGCAGGCGGATCTTATAGTGTGTTCACACGTCGACAAGCAACGATGGGCCATCACAGCTCCTCACCGGCGACATCCTCCTCCAAGTTTGGGTTCACGGATTGATCAGCGGAAATCCGCATCTATGTGTGGAAAGAAGCCCTATTGAATGCCTCTCTAGGCGCCTGCATCCTTCACGTCAAAGTTAGCGTTGACGGCAGTGTCCTGGCCCGCGGGGGTTCTCATCTATAGGCCCACCAAGTCTCTCATCAATAGTACCCGGACTTTGCGGGACCTAGCCCGGTTGAGTTTCGAATCTCTCGAGGCCGTGCGGCAGAAGCTCCTCGGCACGCCGCCGCTCGTCGGAGGGAAGCTCTGTTCAAACAGGGCGAGGACTTGATAATGCTGGCAGGCGTGTGGAGAGGCGAATGTATCTGTCAGAAGATTCCACTGTCGATGAAAACGCTCCTAAAGCTCCGAAATGAGTGTGGGCCTGTTGGGCCTAATCCGCTTGCACTAGTTGGAATCGACATTGTCGAGACGCGAACACAGCGGGGTCTGCTGCAATAATTGTCTTCTCTGGAAGCAATCTACATCTTCTCTGTCCTACTGCTCCTACAGCTCCAATTCCTTCGTGAAAGTGTTCATGCGGTCTGGAATATGGACCGGAGCGTTGATATAGGACACGTCCATGCGAGTTTTGGAACCAACACTCTGGGTTGGCACACAGGCTATACACAATCAGTTAGTGGGAGTCTTAAAAAATGGATTACAAAGGTTCGAAGATCTCGAGGGTTTTTTGAGGCTTGGTAGAGAGGCCCAAGATTTTAGAGTTGGGCTTGTAAAGTACGCAAGTCACGCTGGCTGGGACTGGGGGAGGAGCGCGAAGATTACAGCGTTGAGGAATCTTTGCGTATTAAGATAGAGGCCTCTACATGGAACTTGCATCCATCCATCCGACACCTAAGTATTATATCTAAGCACCTATTTCCTGCACTGACTTCGCCAAACTGGCCGCTTCAACGCCAGCTTTTCTACCAAAAGTGGCTCCAGACGTCAAGCCGCTCCCCCCGGGATAGTTCTCGTAGAACAACCCACCTACCATCTCGCCAGAACAGTAGACACCCGGTATGGCTTCCCCAGTGGCGTATGATATAACGGCAGAAGTTTTCGGGTCGGTGGCTAACCCACCAAAGGTGAAAGTAACGCCACAGCAGACCTTTATCGCCATGAAAGGACCTTCAGTCAATGGCAGCGCCCAGTTTGACTTAGGTATGCGCAGTGACTTTGACGATGACTGCGTTGACAACCCATCTTTGATAGACGGGTCCCATACTAGTCCTTGCTTCTCCTGACGGTGTCTTGAGACGGCTTCGTTGTACTCCTTCACCGTTTCAACGAACCTCTGCGCACTTTCCAACCCCTCGTTCCTTTCCAATTCGGCCGCAAGCTCTTCGATGGTATTGCCATGCGTTTTCCTCACGACCTCATCTCGGTACTCCTCGCTCCTGAGCCAGGGGATTCCTTGGTTATCCCACACCTGGAAGGCGACTCCTCCGGGCTGTGACAAGATCGCCTTGCCAAACTTCGCATATGTGTAGTTCCGAATGTCGCTTCCCTCATCAAAGAACCTCTCCCCATTTCGGTTCACTGTGATCCCCAGGGGGTATCCGCTTTTGGTGAACTCATTTGACGTCTCTCTGTCGCCTGTGTTGGCAGGACTATCGGCGTCCCAAGCAACACTGTGACAACCGCTCCAATGCCCCGCTTGCTTCGCCCCGAGGTCTCGTATCGCCAACTCGAGTACCTCTCCGGTATTGTACGGAGTACCGCGGACATGACCCAGGTCCCATCCATGTCCAAGATACTGCGCCCTCATGCGTGGGTTCGCCTCGAACCCACCAGCAGCGAGGACGACAGCTTTCGCCCGGATCGACATTGGCGAGCCGTCTTTCCTCACCGCGTCCAGGGACCCGAATCCGCCGGTGATAGGATCCGTTACGATCTTCTTGGCGGCCGTCTCGTACAGTACCCTCACTCCAACCTTTTCCGCGGCTCTCTTGTGATCCTCCATGAGGCCCTTGCCGCCGTCCTCGGTTTTCAAGCACAACCCACCCCAGAACTTGTACCGGTCCCCGATCTTGTACGCCTGACGATTGAAGCTGAGTTGGAACCGCACCCCGTGACGGGCCAGCCACTTCACCGTCGCATTGCTGTCATCCACGAGTGCGCGACCCAGCTCTCGATCATACCGGCCCCCGGTGACTTTTTGCATATCGTTCAGAAAGTCATCTCTCGTGTAAGGCTCCAGGTCGATCTTGTCCGCCAGCTGTGCATCGACGTTGTTGACGACGGGCAGGACATCTGCCAGGCCTGCGTGTACGGTTCGCATGGCACCAGCTGTGAAGTAGCTATTTCCACCGGCCCAAGACTCTGGGCATTTGTCGATGAGGAGCACGCGGGGGTTGCCCCTTGCTTGAGAGAGGCTCTCGGCGGCGGAGATGGCGGCGCTGAAGCCCGCGTTGCCGCCTCCTACGACGAGAACGTCCCAGTCTTCTGTGGTCTGCGGCATCTTGACGAACTGATGCGCGGGCGGGATGGAGTAGGGTGATAGAACAGAATCACGATGATGGTAAGTCCAAAGTCCAAGACGCCTTTATCTTATCCAAGTAGCGAATGTCGGAGCTTGTGTCGGCGTCAACGAGGTGAAGTCGGCTGCGGAACCGGCTGCGGGGTGAGAGCATTCCCGGTCAGAAGGCAACGTCACCATCACCGGATATATCGGTTGAATTGGCACGCCTGTTGCTGTCTTCCTTGTCCACACTGTGTTTTCTTTCTGTTATGATTTGGAGTATGTGTTCGCCTGAGCACAAACTCAAGGATGGTTGGAAGGGGCGTGCGTGGGCAAATAAATGTACAACAGCCCAGTAGGGTACTTTTGTTTACCTCCGCAGCGTCCTTATTTCGTAAATATCATAAGAGAGAATCATGAACGCCTCGTTCCAAATTACAGAGTCTGAAGCCCGTTGAGGGTCATTATAGTACACCCACGCGGGCTTGCATTCTTCACCCCTTTGCCTCCGCACTCGTTTCTCCGTCCATTGTCAATCCTCATTGATTAACAGATTAGAGGAGTTCAAAAATTATCTCAAGTCCTGAGAGAGATAGGGAACAGCTACTACATGAGTGTAGAAACTGCAACGGAGACGAGTGTAGTCAGACCGAGTAAACCGGGGTCGAGATGCGCTGCTCTATATCCAGCAGCCTGACGGACGCTATCACCCGCCACCGCCTCAATCTGGGCACAATCCGCGTCAAACGTATTTCCTAATGCTAATTTCAGGCCCATCGTGTTGTTTAGGCCGAGTCGAATCAGTGTATCCCTCTCCGCGGAATACTGAGGAACTCCGCCCATGAAAGAACTCAGCCCGTTCACGGGATCCTTCGCAAACGAGGCCCACACTCCGCGTAGGAATGTAGCTATGGTGTTTTCCTCGGGCGTGTTTGGTACCAAAACTTGGCTAGTGCCGAACAGAACCCTCAGCTCGCTTCCGTACCAGGCACCGCTGCTCATACTTGTGAGGAGCTGCGTGTTCGGGAACGAGCCAAACCATCGATCACGCCAAACGGGGACGTTGTTCGCGATGGAAACATCGGCTCTTTGCGAGCTTGGACAGGTGACTATCGCATTGCTCCTGCGTGTGGCCTGGGCTCCCATTATAGGCATGTTGACGCCTGTGTTGGCAGTGATGAGAGTCTGCGTGATCCCGCCCTCGTTGTCGTTGTTTCCAATAATGATTGGGACTTTGGAGAAGGTCGTCCGAGTCGGATAGTCACCGAAAACCGTGACGTTATCAATCGTTGGTAGGAAACTTCTCATTGGAGCCCTCTGTGTCATGGAGCCGCTGGCAGTCGGAAACTGGGCGCCGAGAAGATCGGACGGAGGCTTGCTTCTCATGCAGCACAGGACAGTGGCATCGTCTCCAGTACAGCCGACCTGGGTAGCCGTCTGGAACCAGAGCCCAGCAGCTCCCTGTGTGTCCATCTCGCCCAGTTGCTTGAACGCTGCCGCGCTTCCCGACTGCAAAACCAGACCCTTCACAGTTCACAACTACCTAGGTATCGCGTCTCATCCTCGAGAAGGAGACCAAAGACAAGGACCAAAGGACTGTAGTAAAGCTGAGAGACGCCGTTAGAAAACTGATGGCCTTGGAGATAAAAAGAGCACTCTCTATCTTCCCTTCTCCTACCACGCGGCGCCAGTCGAGGATCGAATTCCCTTCCGCCCTTCAAGCAGTGTTGCCATTTAATTCCTGGAAATATTCTAGCTCACCTTGACCTATTTTGATATTTCCAGAGTTCATCATGCACCCGAAAAATTCCGTCTTCACTTATAATGACATGCTTTCTCAATGACGTCCTTTCGTACTTGAGTCTGACAGCATCGGCCCGGATGTTGGAGGACTAATCAATACCGGTACCTATATTCAGTTACTCGACGTGATCAGAAACGTAGCGGAATGTCAATAGAACCACATGACTGAATCTTGCAGGAAAACAAGGGGAAACATCAGGCCGGATGGCTCATTGACGTGGTCATTGCAGGCCACCTTCCTAAACAGGGAATCTGGGGTGCATATGCATTCCAGTATCCGCCAATGAAGCTATCTCGGTCCTGCGCCTTACTCCATTTGGTTGAGCTGCTTACCCTTCTAATCCAACATCTTTTTTCGGAGCCTGTGTGATCTGATTCCCTCCTTTGGATCTGCCATCCATTACAGCAGGATCACGCCACAGGGCGTTCTCGACAGATTGGTGGATCTCATAATCTTGAATGTCCGTCATGTATCCAGCAGACCTCGATAGCGCCGGCTTTGATTGCCGTATGGACAATAGATGCCGACACTGCCGCATTGAACAGGCTTGGGCATCGCAATGAGATGATTGGAATGCATTTGAGCATTTATGTGAAGTAGGTCATTCCCGGACTCAAGCCCAGATACTTACATTTAAAGGGCAACGAACCCAAGACCACAGCGTTGCGTGCTGGCGTTACTCAGATCTTAAGCTTCTCAGTCTTCAGCACCCTCTGCTCTCGTAACAATCGTTTACATCAATCAGGAACGAGAATGAAGTGCCCAAAAGGTTTAGTTCTCTTCGTTCTTGTAGGCTCCGTGTCGGCTGCTCGACCCGAGCATCGAGAGAAGCTAGCACATACCCTCGAGCCGACGCCCGCCTCTCTCAAGGAACGCTCAACGGAGACCTGTGATCAATGGGGTGAGATCGAGTCCGGCAACTACATTGTCTATAACGACTTGTGGGGCGAGGCTGAAGCCACAAGTGGCTCTCAATGCACCACGGTGAATAGCGTCACCAACGGAGTTATCTCCTGGTCAACGGCATGGACGTGGGCCGGTGGCCCGTCCGACGTCAAATCATTTGCAAACGTTGCACTTGACTTCGCTGCGACTACACTGGCGGATATTTCATCCCTTACAGCCGTATGGGAGTACAGGTGTGTACGAGCCCGGAGGACAAGGTGCTTAACTTGTACACGGGTGCAGTTTTGTTGACGAGATGAAGTTATACCGGAACGTCAATCGATGCCGACGTCGCATTTGACACCTTCCTGTCCAGCAGCTGCAGTTCTACGACAGATGAGTACGAGATCATGATTTGGCTGGCCGCTCTTGGTGGCGCCGGACCCATTTCGTCGACCGGCAGTACCATCGCGACACCGTCTATCGCCGGTTACTCTTGGAAGCTCTACTATGGTCTCAGTACGATCTCGTTCCCTTCAAGTTGTCATCTTAGGTTATCTCAAGTCCTAGATGCTGCTCGAAGAGTGGTCTTTCCTCGGATGCCCTCCACAAACATGGCCTTTGACAGATTTGATTTGCTGACCCGTATGAACAGATGGATCGACTAAAGTATATAGCTTTGTCGCATCGAGTGAGATCACCAGCTTTGACGGCGACATCATGTCGTTTTACGAATATCTGATTTCTTATGAGGGAGTAGCAAGCTCGAGTTGTCTCATCACCTTCGAGGCTGGCACCGAGCCATTTACTGGTACCTCGGCTGTCCTGAGTAGCAATTACTACGCTGCCCTGGCATAGCATTTCACTGTTGTGCAAGGACTTGAGGGTGATTGAGGATTCGTAACTGTTTTCATTACACAAATTGCGTATTCTACTTACGACGCTTTAGCAAGTTACTTCGTCAATATCCAATTCAGGCATTTTCATCACTGGCACTAGTGCATCAGTCTCTTAACCCGTCGAGCAACATTCACGCTTGATACCTCAAAGATGACTTCTATGACTCGGTAACTCATCAAGCGTGGCTCATGAAAAAGGCAGACACATACCAATATTCTTGTATTTTGAGCTTGACAGCGTGATGTCATGCAGAACTTTATCACGTAGCCTTCACAGCCCGTGGCTTCTTTTAATCAAGTCTGCCGCCTTCTCAGCGACAGCGTAGACCGTCGTCTGCGTGTTGGCCCGCGGGATAAAGGGCATTATACTCGAGTCCACAATGCGCAAACACTCCACCCCATACACCTTGAGATCCGCATCAACTACACCGCCTTTTTCCTGGGGTAGCATGGAACATGTTCCGACAGGGTGGTTGTTACTGAGTGCTGTGGCGCGAATATACTCCTTCGCTTTGTCCACCGTATCAACCATTGCTCCATTGGGCCCAGGCTGTGCGCGCCGACCGCCGGGCTTCAGAAATGAGACCAGAGGCTCCGTCTTTGCGAGCACCTCAACCGCCATCAGATGCCGCGCGTACACTTCTATATCGAGTGGGTGGCTCAAATAACGGGGATCGATGGTCGGTGGGGTATCGACGTTGTCCGAGGCGATGTGGCTACTCCCGCGCGAGAGCGGATGAACGAGCGCTGCGCCCATGCTCAGGTAGTTGCCTTGGACGGGATCGGTGGTCATGCCGATTTGTTTCGGGCCGTTGTGCAAATTGACCTGCGCAGGGATCGCGAAGAGCGCGCCCGTGGCTTCCGACTGATTCTGCAAGAGCGTGGTGAGAAACTCGGCGTGAGAGCGCTCGGCGGCCGAGGCATTAGAGAGGTTGGCCTGTAAGCCCTTGACAGCTTCCTCGAGGCCGTTCTGCGCCCCCGGGTCGAGTTTGCCAATCGCAGTTGACATGATGGGCACGAATGCGTAGCTTGTTAGCGAGCCACTCGCAAGAGGTCCGGCTTTGTGTTCCTGGTACATCTGCATCAACGTCTCGAAAATTCCCGACTCCTGTCGAAGTAGACAGTCACCGGTCATGATGCTGTCGGCCACCTCGAAGCTCACGCCTGTCATGAGGTGGTCCTGGAGGCCCTCACCAACGCTGGGATTGTCCACCTTGCAGGGAATTCCGAGTCTCTCAAGCAGAGACTTGTTGCCCACGCCCGATAGCTCCAGCAGCTTCGGGGTCTGGAATGCCCCAGCTGCGAGTATGATCTCGCGCTTGGCCTTGACTTCGTGCTCAGTACCGTTCCCATCTTTGAAGACAATGGCACGAGCGGTGGAGGTAATACCACTCGAAGACCCTTCAAGGACGATTTTGGTGGCAGTGGCGCCAGTGACAACGTCTAGGTGAGGGCGCTCAGCCGCCGGGGCATAGTAAGCACTAGCGGAGTAGCTGCGGGTCTTCGTTGCAGGATCGACGCTCGATGGGCAGCTGAAGGCCCCAGTGGCACGCCCACTGAAGGGATCGGTCGTGAGACCAGCTTCTAATGTCTTGAAAGCCTCCACCCAGGCCTTGCCCAGAGGATTGTCCGGCGAGTCTGTAAAACTCGCCTGGACGGGGCCGCCGGTTGCCGTTACGCTGCCGTCGATCCAGGTGATATCGACATGCTCGCGCAGCTTGGGATCCGGCTGCCCCAAAGTGTGGAACTTGCGAAAATACGGTGCCATGTCTTTCCAGCCCCAACCATGGTTGCCCACAGATTCCCAAGCATCAAAGCTAATCGCAGACGGCGGGACGAAAACCTCAGCATTGAGGCCACTGGATCCTCCGAGAAGACGACCTTGCGGCTGACCAATTTGACGACCGTTGAGATTGTCCTGGTTTTCGATATTAGTCTGTTGCTTGCTAGGGAGTTCTCTTCACAACATACTTGCTGCGTCGTCAAAAAGTCCCAATCGAGGTCGGTTCCCAAGATGGAGGACCACAACGCGGGCACAGCCACTCTGGGATCTTGCAGAGCATTGTTCCCAGCTTCCAGGACTAGAACAGACACATCTGGCTTCTCGGTCAAACGTGCTGCCACAACAAGGCCGGCAGTGCCACCGCCTACGACAACAAAGTCATACTCGGTTTGCTTCGGGGCCATATTCTTGTCCACCGCTGCTTTGACAATCCTGGGTCGTTAAATGAAAAGTGCGGTGAGAAAGCTGGAAAACTTCAGCGTAAGTCTTGGTAGGGCCCGGTTGACCTGGTGTATTAGATGGCGGCCGAGTTCAGTCAGAGGCCAATCTTTATGAGAATGTCATGAACCTTCAAGGGGGACATAAGCCGCACAGTTAGGTTCGGCCATACTAACCGCCCCCCACTAAACGACCGCCCCGGTTATTTGTAGGTTTGAACTTGGTGCGCTCACTCAGCCCTAGTGCGGTGTGACTATGAATACCAGGGGCTCCCTACCTACGATGTGTACTCTGCTTATTCCAGTTTCCGACTACACCATCAGGCTTGCAGATCCACCTGCAAGTCGATGCATGCGACCGGAGCTGACGGTGGTTGTTAGCGTTACGCGTCAATGGGTCATCAACTACGCTCCGGTGCTGACAGGCAACCACTTCAGAGTTAGAATATACAACTCTGACGATCCATCGTGTGGCCTGCGAGCCTTCTGCGACGTTCGCACAGTATACACCCTGAACTGAAGGTGGTTAGCCTAGGGCCTAGGAAATCTTACTGCGTAGTAAGAAGCTACCTAACCCGACTGAGACACTAGCACCTGGAGAAACAACGAGACCCCGAAAGCCAGCTGTGGTGTATTGAGATTGTAGTCGAAATTGGCCAGCTATTACTGTCTGAAATTTTCTAACACTTAAGTTCTTCCCGATCGGCTCTCGCTCTTTGACTCTTACCTCCTTTGGGTTCTGTGTATTGTTTCCTTGTATGCCAGTCGCGCCAGCCAGCTCCAACCCTCTCCATTATCTCGACCTAGCCTTAGCATCACAATGGCCACTGTTACAGACCATCAGGCTCCGGGCTCAACTTTGTTTCCGAGCCGTCCCCCTCTTTCCACAGGTGCTATTCAGCTCATCGTTATATGCTGGATTTTTACGCCGTTGGCGATCGTCGCCGTCGGCCTCAGGCTGTGGGCGCGGCGGTTGAAGAGACAAAGTCTCGTTATCAACGACTGGGTCATCACATTGGCACTTGTCTTCAACTGTGGACAGTCAGCACTCCTGACTTACGCCTCCGTATCCAACGGCATTGGCCATCATATGACAGAGCTCCTAGCACGCTGGCCAGACACAGTGCCTCGGCTACTCAAATGCTATGTAGCAGCAGAACCATTTTGGATTACGACCAACACTCTCATCAAAATCAGTATCCTCGATTTTTACGTTAAAGTGTTTTCGACTTCCAAAGTCTTCAAGCATATCTGCTACGGTATGATGTCGGTCGCGGTGGCTTACTGGATCTCGACCTTTGTGCGCATGTTCTTCCTATGCAGCCCATTCGCCGCATTATGTATGTCCTTTCCCCTACAACAATACCTTATGATACACTTCTCAGACAACCTCTTCAGATAGAATGTTGGAAGAAATTCGCTGAAGCAAAATTGATAGGGGACCCAACACTACTGCAGACCGTACCAGGCGCATACTGCCTTAACTTGACGGCCGCATACCTATCCGTGTCTATCATCAACTTGGTTCTCGACTTCACGTTGTTTACACTTCCGATGCCTATGCTGTGGGGCTTGCAAATGCACCCCAGGAAGAAGCTCATGCTCATGGGCGTATTTGGGCTAGGACTCTTGTGAGATGACCCATCCTCCGATCTTGAACTAGACTATAATACAACTATGATACACTAACTTCTCGCTCAGCATTTGCGTCATCACGGCTCTACGTATCCGGTCCGTGCTGAAACTGAACCTCACCGATATCTCGTACACCGTTACAGGTGATGGAATCTGGTCGACGTTGGAACCTTGTCTTGGCATCGTCAACGCCTGCCTTCCACTGTTCCAGCCACTAGGTCAAAAGGTCAGCCGAGTATTCACGTGGTCCAAAGTGCGCAGCGGCAACGACTACTCCACGACAAAGGGAACCGCCGACATCGCAAAATATTCCAAGTCTGGCATGAGGGCACCCGTGACGAGGTCTAACGCTAGTGAGCAGCGCCGCGAGTTTATGCCGCTGACTGAAGACTCGTGGGCACCAGAGGAGATTGAGGCAAACCGGGGATGGGCGATCGAGACGGTGCCGATGAGACCGGTACGTAAGACCAGCTTCTATAAAAGTACTACGAGCAGTAATGAGTCAGAGGCAAAGAACATTCAGGTAACTAAGGGGTGGGACATACATCACGAGCAGGTTTGACCACGGTGTAGCCTTGTTTGTGTGGCAGTGGGCTGAGCTCAAAATCCGGCATGAGAATATTGATAGCCTACTCACCAAGGCCAGAAATGTGCCAGCATGTACCCTCGCGTGTTATTCACTCTGACCGACGGTGGTATACTAAATAATATATTCAGGCCACTGAGCCTCACGGATTTCTGTCTTCAGTAAAGCATTCTAAAGGTGGACGTTAAAGTCCCCGAATTCTATTTTCTAGATAGAACAGTAAAGCATACGCAAATTCTACACTGGTTCAAGATCAAGTTTCTTACGGCAACCACTTTCCCCAGCCCTACTGAGATATTCCCATTTCCAAATTCGCGAGCCAAGGAAGTGCGTATATCATCACTAACCAAGCACACCACATCTTATAGGTGCGCTGGGTGGCATCCACATCCCATAGGAATAACGTCCGGCGCCCAATGTCAATACTCAGACCCAAAAGAACCGCACAGGTGACCAGATCCCGCTGAAATAATTGCCAAAACCACAAGCAAAACCCCGACCATGCCAGCAACCCGAAGGCCAGCCACATACGAGCTGGCCCTTCTCCCAAAACTAGAGGGAGGGTTCTCCTGCCCCGTTTACCATCACCTTCCATGTCCGGCAGATCCATGACGTGAATTGTCGTTGCCACGATACATCCCTCTATGGCCAGCCATTTCAGAGCGAGAGGTGTTAGATACACCTGCTCCGGCCTCGTACTATGAACCAGCATCCCAAGGACAGAGTAGTCCTCATTCGCAGCTATCATAGTGCTTGCGTAGGTGTGTAGCGCAAATGCACACCCGTTCAAGCCATGCCGGAGCAACACGCTGTCGTTCCCACCTCCAAGATCGTTGTATAACCACGTCATGGCCACCATACCCAATGTCTCAGCTGCAGCACCTGTCCAAAACACGCTTGTTGTGTACGTGAAAGGAATAAGTAGAAGTAACAGTCTCTGTGCCTCGGCTGATGTGATGAGACCTGAGGGTATGGGACGCCATGGCTTGTTGATCGAGTCCTCGAGAACACTCTGTGGGAGTCTCTGGTTCGTGAGGGTGAAGGTGAGGAGGTTAAGGCTGTTCCAAAGAAGCACCAGATACGAACGCCGCAAGATGGCCCAAACATCCGGGTGCGTGTGAGTCGCAAGAAGCGGCCCGGTTGAGGCATGTAGAAGTCCAATAAGGGTGTGAGGGATGATAATGGTTTTGATATCACCACAGATGAAGAGAAACATGGCGTGGAGATAGCTGCGTATTCTCGAAGAAGACTTCAACAACCACAGCGGCTGCAGAGAATATGGCACCGATTGCATCGTTTGTAAGACCCTTGCTAAGATTGAGCATATAGATAGGGTTCAAATGTCCTCGATTTCGTATGCAGCAACCACAAAGCGAACTCAGGATTCCAGATCTCAAAGAACAGATGCAGACTAGTCCCGAGGTTGTGCAGGACCCACGCTTCCACCACGGGGAGAGGGGCGATGTAGTTATCTCTCTCTTCCTCTCTCAATCAAGCAATTCACCTACGTGCCCTGTCGTGGCAAAATTCCAGTACGGATATACATAGTTCAGGTACATGCCTTGGCCCGACCTACGTAGATTGCTTCTCCCACGAGCCACCCCCAACCTGAAAGCTGCGGTCCTCAGTTCTCATCAGAATGGTCAGCTCGGCCGCCGTAATGTACAGTCTCTGCCTAAGTGCGCGCCACTTCAGCGTATCTTCGTGGATTTCGGAACGTGACTTATTTTCGTCCGATTGCCGAGCTCTAAACCGACTCATCCAAGTTGAGTTACCAAATTTAGCCGCATTAACGCTTATCCCACACCCTTCTCAGATTCAGATGTCCGGCTAGGGGTTAGGTTGCCATGTATCGTGGTGGGTCTGGTTGGGGAAAAGCTTTTCCCATCGACCGCACTCCTTCCCGCGGGCCAAACGGCCATCTACCTATTTTTAGAGGTTTCCTGCTACGTCATTACATTCAGCGGTGACTGAATGTCAGAACAAGGAAGGATAGAAAAGAAGAACGGATCGAGTCGGCCGCACAGTGTAGTATGGCTGCGGCTGCACCATTCCCAGCGATGCAACGTGTTGGGGGCTAGATCTAGGCCAATTATGAGCATCAGATTGAGTCCATCCACCCTGCTGCCAACGCGTGTGCACACTCTAGTGCTTACTCGGCCCTTCCACTGCATACTAGAGAGTAGTGATAAAGCAGGGCTGTGTATACTAAGGAATAGGTGCTATAAGCTAAAACATACACATAAAACACCGGGTTGATAAAAGGTGGGAATACGAAAGGGAACCTTTGTACTTATGGGGATGACAGGTTTAAAAAAGACTACGGAATCTCCATGACCCTGGTGTGGAGAGATTGTATTAGATAATGAATGTATCTCACTCTACACATTGCTGTTCAGTTGTCTATTGCAAACTTTGATTGTGCATCCCCAGAACCATTTCCGAGATTCATAAAGTGTCCCAACATCGATAGTCGAGACTATCACATGCGAGTTTTATCTGTTTCTGCTCTTCAGTATGGACAAAGAAACGCTTGCCGGGGCTGCTCTCGGTGTAGCAGCTCATCGTTGTCTCTTCATCCATGGAGAATGGCACATCCGTGCGCCACACGTCTTTCGCTTTTATGTTCTCTGCCTTTTCCTCATCTCCGTCCACCAGCTTCTAAAGTCCAACCAGGATGGTCGTCAGGCTCTTGTCACAGCTTTTTGCATGATGTTTTGGCATTTCGTCGGCATGTTTGGGAGTATAGTGGTCCATCGTGTCATCTTCCACCCACTGCGGCATTTCCCAGGCCCATTCTTTGCGAGATTCAGCAAGCTATGGCACGTATGGCAATGTCGTATGTCAAACAACCATTTGTTGTTGGATAGTCTTCGTGAGAAATACGGTAACTTTGTACGAACTGGTAAGCACATCCCCGAATGAACTATTTGCATTGTTCCAAGCACAGCTTCCCGAGTCCGAGCTGATGCAAAAGGTTAGCTTTCTGTTTCAATGTGTCGGAGTTTCATACTGAAGGAGTTCGTGTTACCAGGTCCAAACGAAATCACTATATTTCATCCAGACGGTCTGGCGAGTATCAACAAAATTGAAGACGTAGGACGAAGTCAATGGTATGACCTTGTCCATCCGTCCTTCTCCATCAACACGGTCCGTGACCAGGTGCTGCATGATAAAAGACGAAAAGTCTGGGAGCCTGCATTTACTCCTGAAGGTGAGACCTCTCCCGGACAGTAATCCGTCCACGTAGCATCTGTGCCTTTGGACCTAACGTACCTGTCTTGTAGCGATGAGGGATTATGAACAACGCATCCGCAAATACGCAGTCAACGTCGAAACATCCATCCGGAGCGCCAATTGTACCGCTATCGATATGAAATCGGCAATCTATCGTTTCGCATATAGCGTTATGAGTGATCTTGCCTTTGGCAAGGAGGCCGATGACTCGGAAATGGAGTGGCAGCACGCCGTTCGCACCAGTAAGTAGGCTTTTTAGACCTAGGATCTCCAATGAGGGTATTTTAGGAGGTGTATTAGAGGTGCATAAGGAGTTGAACTGCTCCTGAAACGTTTTTTCAATTCCCTAAAGTGCTTTGAAATATATACAATGCTGATTGGAAACCTTTCTAGTGCATACTGGGTTGTCCATACTGGGCCCGCTCTCACCAGCCCCCTGGATTGCCCTGCTTTTCTTCTCCTTTACCTGGCTTCCGTTGGTCCGAGACTGGAACTCAATGATGGGGTTTTGCAGGTCAAAAATGGAAGAACGCGTGGCTATGTCTCCTCCCCCCCAAAGCCGTGACATTGCAGCTTGGTTGATCGAAGACGCACAGCGCCGTGGGCGGCTGGACACGGCTGAAGAGAAGCGGTGGCTTGACGGTGACGGCTTTTCGGTCATTCTAGCCGGCAGTGACACTACGGCGTCGACGCTTGTGTTCGCTTTCTACTATCTCGCCAAGAGGCCCGAATATCAGCATCGTATTCTACAGGAGCTGCGCCAGCTGAACGAGACCCGGAACGATAGAGACGTGGCGGAAGACGCGCATCTCACAGCCTTGAGTTTCAGGGACTTCGAGCGTCTCCCTTTTCTCAACGCTCTGATCAACGAGACTTTGCGTCTGCATCACCCGCTTCCCACGTCAGGAGCGCGCATTGTTCATAACCCGCGTGGCATCAATGTCGGCGGACAGCACAGTAAGTCTCGTCCCTTGCCCCTACATCTAGAGATTTAGATCAGAAGCGGACTCGCTCATTCTTTGTTTTGGGTTCAGTTCCTCCCGGAACTGACGTTGCTGCTCCGAGGTGGAGTTATGGACGCTGCGAGGCGCATTACAGCCATGCGAGGGAATTCATTCCTGACAGGTGGCTAAATGAGTGTCCACAGGGACAGGTGGGGGAGAAGAGACTCGTATCTGACAGAAGGGTATTTACGCCCTGGGCGGGAGGGAGGTGGGCATGTTTAGGAAAGCCGGTGGCTCTTTTCGAGATGCGATACTTGATTTCGGTATTGGTGACAAACTTCGAGATCAGCCTGCCAGAGGGAGACAGTGGCGAGGCGGTGGAGAGGGATTATAAAGACCAGGTCACTGCCTTCCCAGGACGCTTCATGCTGGCTTACAAGGCGCGAAACTGAACGGATAGAATACCATTCACATTGATTTTGAGAAAACCGCGTTCGCATAGAGCGGCCCATGCAAGCGGTCGAGAAATTCCAACACACTTCATTACAAGGTTGCGAACCCCATTATCTTCTCTCTAGTTGGCTTTGGTCTTAGATTGGCAGTTCTATCAGGTACGAGATGTTGAAACATTTGGGATGTTACGTGATGTTGTTCGGGAATCAAAACCGGCGGCGTCCGGGGCCATCCACGGTAAATCCCATGGCTCGACCCTTGATTCGTAGGCGGCAGCCATACATTGACAAGTGCGGTGAATCTGTCGGAGTGTACATGAAACAGAGCAAGATCTGCCTCCTTCCGTTTTTGACTAGGTCTCTGCACCGCGTTTGGGTGTATGCATTCTTCCCGGCAGTCGTGCGCGCTTAAGCATGTTCAACAGGAATTCATAGGTACTATGGTAGTCGGATTTATCGCGGATGCAGGCAGCTCATGAAACACAAGTGCCCCTGATCCATTCTATCTGTCAGTATTCCTAGTTCCCATCTGTCCGTTTGTTTCAGTATTCTTTTAGAGCCCATGTGTCAACTTGACATTCCATGGCCAGTCGGTTTGTATCCTCCGTGGGCTAACTGCCCCCTGCAGCAGCGATCAGCCGATCAGTACGAATCAGTAATATATGGACTTACCCCTGATCGCCAGAAAACATCTTTGAAAAGGTAGGTCGGTGTGGTCGGACTGTTCTCATCATAAATCCAATCCACCGGAGATGCCATATTGATATCCGTCAGCGCTCATCTGAGCCTGCTGACGTGTCGTGGCCGTGGTGTTTTCACTCGGTGCCCTACGAGGCTGCTATAGTATCGTGGCATATTAGAAGCACTGGCAGATCCACACGAACGCATGCGGACAAGTCCAAAGAGATCGCCGATCTCTTTTTTTAGGTGAGCACAAGACGCTGATGTCGGTGTTCAACACGATTTCTTCCGGTGTCTCGCGCGTTAGTAGGTACGAGATGGGAAGAAAACAATATATAAGACGGACGATGCCATGACCGTACTTCCGAGTTTTGACAGCATCATCCACCTTGAATCATCACGTCCCCCCCTCTCCGGTCTTTTCGACACTCATTTGATCTGAAGTACTCGCCTAGAACAAAGTCATGGCTTGCAACCTCTTCTTCCTCCTTGCTGCTCTGGTAGCGCAAGAGTGTTGCGCCATACCCGTGGTGCTGCCGACGTCTCTTCCTTCAAGTCTTACTTTGAGCGGAATTCCACTCCCTACGGGAGCTCACCTGGACGCCCATCATCCAAGTCTGCCCTTCCCTCTTCCACCACTCCCTACAGGCGGTGCCGAAGTCAAGAGGGACGAGGATCTTCCTCACCTACCGCTGCCCACTGGCCTCCCGAGCCTCACCATCTCGCTGGAGCGAAAGAGACAAGACTTCTCTTCCGACATCCCGGAGTCCATCGCCACCATCTCCGAGCCCACTGGCTCCTCACTGCTTCCCAAGAGAGAGGTTCCTACCTTGGACCCCTCTACGCCGATCGCCACCATAACTGGGCTGCCATCTGAACTGCCGACGCCCCCAGCCTTGCCGACTGGACTCCCAACAGGTGTTCCTACGGGCCTGCCAACACCTTCTGTTCTCATCCCTGGTGGCCTTTTGAGGCCTGGAGGAGCCTAGGATAAGCTCTAGGTCTGAGGTCCCATGATAACGACAGATTTTGAACCAAACCAGGAAGACTATCAGGTGTTTCTGGTAGTATGAGGACTTGGCTGTCGGGGATGAGGAACAGGGAATTACAACGCTCATTTAATTGCATTCTTGACTTTTACTATTATTATTCAGGAACGAATACTGCTTGAGGAGAGGGTCTTTTAGAATACTTTTGAGACAGACTTGTCTCTATATGGTTGGACACGGTGGTAATCTTCTCAGTCACTTGGTTTTGGGAAGACGCATAAATCAGATCCGCAATCCCAATTACAGTTTGCCATAATTATGACTAGGTCCTTTCGCGCTGGACGTCGCAATGGAGTTCAACTGAGGCGAGAATTATCGTAACCTCTCAGCATGAGTTTTACCATATCTTAACACGACCCGACATTCGGGAACTTGCGCCAGATAAACTGGTTTTTGTAGGACTTTTCATTTCTCTCCTTTTGTAAAGGGGGTGAGAGAGGTTGTTGCGAAGGTGGTCTTCCGATCGATTAGACTATGTGGGATGGAAGTCGCCACCCACCAAAAATAGGCTATTTAAGGCCTGACATGCTCTCCGTGACCCGTATTAGCCTTTGTGCTAGACAACAACACCAAATTCGTGATCGTTCAAGTGTTTATTGTGTGCCAGTTTTCGTTCATCTTCCCTCACCTTCCCTCACCGTGGTTGACGGTCGTTCACCATCGTTTATGAGAGTCCGAGTCCATAACTACCTAACTGCCGGTGGAGTTACTAAGTTCCCATCCTCTCTATCTAATCGCCAATGAAGATCAATATTATAATTTAAGGGATATTCTTTTGCTCTCTTTCTATTAACAGCATTATATAATATTAGGCGCTAGGCTTTTAAGTCTCTACTATATAAAGTAAACCTATTATAGCTTAAAAATAATTACTACTTTTATATATAGAACTATTAATACATAATCTTCCTATGATTGCCTTAGTATAATACCTATTTACATATGTATAGAAGTCCTGCAGAAGAGCTGCTGGTATAGAGATATTTAGTTATATAGTAGGACTTATATGTATATAGCCTAACTGCTTAGCTAGTCTTCTCGGTCCTCTTTTATACTGACTAGACTATCAGATAAAATAAACAGATGGCAATAATGTTCTTGTATATTGATATAACTGATTCCCTCAGCTGGATGCAGCCTAGCGCTGCCATATGCTAGGCAGCAGCCCCAGGGTGATAGCTGACGGGGTACAGCCACCTAATAGAATGTCGTCACATTTTGTAGTAGTTTTGTTAAGCAGCTTCACTATCAGCTTCCAACATTCCTCACAGCATATGAAACCACCTGACCCAGTCTTCATCTCACCTCAGTCACCTCTGGGCTAGAACTATTCATCATCACGCTTTAGCCACTTGTATTAAGTAGATCATGGCAGACTTCGCTCCCAAAGTCCCGGAAAAGGAGCACCATGAATCCTCCAATGCCGTGGACTGCAAGGCTGAGGCACTTGCCGAGCAGATCCGAAGCAGTAAGCACTTCATTGTGTTTACAGGAGCCGGCATCTCCACCTCAGCTGGTACGTATGAGCATGCTTACAAATGGAAAGTAGTCTGAAATTGGTGGATAGGCATCGCTGATTTCCGAGGACCCGAGGGATTATGGACACTCAAGGCGCAAGGGAGGGAGTACATGTTGAAGTCGGGTGATGTATTGGAGGCTGTACCGACACCAACACATATGGCGCTGGTGGAACTGCAGAATCAGGGTATCTTGAAGTACGTGGTCAGCCAGAACTGTGATGGGCTGCACAGGAAGAGTGGCATTCTGCCTGTGAGTCTCAGCCCGCAAACGTGCTGGAACCGTCATATTCGCCAGGCAACCGTGATGACCGTATAATCAGGACCGGATATCAGAGCTTCACGGCAACAGTAATCTGGAGTATTGCAAAGACTGCAGGAAAGAGTACCTTCGCGGTATGTTACTAATCATGGCAAACTTCATTATACTCATCCACGTCTGAAGACTCACTGTGTGCAGATTTCCGCGCCGTCGCCCCTGACGAAAAACCTGTCACGTACCACCGCACAGGTCGCAAGTGCGCCATCTGCAATGGCATCTTGATGGACACCATCATCAACTTTGGCGAGTACCTGCCAGAGAAGCCCCTCAAGCTCGCCCGTCAGCACGCAAAGAAGGCCGACCTCTGTCTCGTCCTTGGATCCTCATTGATGGTCCCTCCGGCCAACGAGATCCCCGAAACGGTAGGTCAGAGACGCAAAGCGAACTTGGTCATCTGCAACCTTCAGGATACGCCTATGTATCACTTGGCCGAGCTCCGGATGCACGCCAGGTCAGACGATTTGATGGTGCGCGTCATGGAGAAGCTTGAGCTGCCTATCCCGTCTTTTGTGCTGTGCCGCCGCCTCATTGTGAAGGCCGCGGTGAACGAAGGTGGACGATTCCAGGTGTCGGTATGCGGAGTGGATGTGGATGGCACGCCAGCTTCGTTTCTGCAGTCGGTCAAGTGTTCGAACAATCGGCGCTTGATTCGTGCTGAGCCGTTCAATATTGACTTCCGTAGCCGTCCGGACACCGACACAGAGATCAACCTGGAGTTTCAGTTCATGGGTCACTACGGGGAACCAAATCTGGAGATCACGTACAAGTATGGGGGCAAAGTAAGCGAGGAAGCAGTCTATGGACTTGAGTATGATCCTATCACGGTGAAATGGGTCGTGAACTAGGAGGAAGTTTGATTACAGTAGCTTTCCCAGCATATGAGGTCGCTTAGAAGATCACATCCTATTCTTTCCATGTCTCTCTGGCGCTTGCAACTATGAGCACTTTGTCAGCAGAATCAGAGCAAGTTCTCTGCAGGACCTTGGCAGTTTTTCCTCGCCAAGTTAGCTTTATTCAAAGTGATAGATCTCCCATCGGACTTAAGATTGTCTTTTGAATGTCACGAGATTTACATGGACGACAAAGCTAACCATAAGATTAAGGCCTGAATGAGGAATCATTTTACAGATTATCGAAAAGCTGATTTCCTTGAAGAGATTATTAAAGTAGCTGAGCAACGGGAGAACGAAATGATGTTACATAGTAGATAGAGTTGAAAGACAAGACCATGCGGGAAGTCACACTTTCGAAATGGCCCAGGCGATAGCACTTCTCATATGGTTTCCGACTTAGTCTAACTTCCATAAGTGGTTGTTGTTTCTCAAGCCGTTTGTACAGCTGTAAGAGCTACAGAGGGCGCTCAAAGACCCACCACCTAAAGTTTTACAGCGCGATTAACAGTAAGAGAGCCAAAAGAAAAGAAGAAGAAAAGGCTAAGGATTTAGCTCTTAGATTAGAGTGCATAGAATGACGGTAAGCTTAAAAATCCCTATATCCCGTAAAGACAGAAATTCATTATCTTGGAACCCCTGAGTTTGATTCATCCACTTTAACAGCGTTGGTGTGAGAAACCTTGTAGCATCAATTAACATTATTAGCAAGCATTGGACATCAATGTCATACGACTCAAGGTATTGCATCTGCAATTTATCTTATGTGGAAATAAGTCAAAATTTCCAATACGCATCTCAAATTGCTTGCATTTGTATGCTGCCATTTGTATGCTGGCATGGACAGGCGGTCTGGTAAAGTGGAAGAGGGGGAAGGTCATTCTTTTGGAGTTCACCCAAGCTAACAATTATCTGAAACCCCCTTTCAGCCCGGCGAATAGTTCCACAGTATTACTCAACCATCTCACCATTTCTTGATATTCTTCATATGCTCCTTGTTATCGCATATAGTTGTGAAGTAAATCGACCCTGGGACCGACTCCAAGATTTAGGTGACGGCCACAGGGCATTACAGCTTCAGCAGAGTCAGGATAAGGTTGTCAGTTCGTCCAGTACTCTTAGCTACCCATGCTTTCATGATAGATGGTCTATATTATGCCCATCCTGACCTTTGGGCTCGTCTGGTACTTCCCACTATGCAGAGAATAGGAAGCCAAAGCCATTTAGGCAATTATCCCTTGTTTTGTTGGAAGCGTGAGGAATTGATCAAAACCTATAATGTATAGATTGTCTGCACCAAGATGCAAGTGGGCGGCCCATAAACTGCTCGTATTCATCCTGCAGGCTCCTGAAGCGGACGACCAAATCGAGCAGACGTCTCCAGTATTAGCCAACACAGGATACATCCACACCCATACTGCCTTGCTGGCTTCGTTTCGGTCACATGCAAAGTCGAGTGGTTGTCATCTTTATTATCAATATTGATTTTAGTGACTGGAGTGATTCATTGCTGATATCACCTCGCCTGATGTTGAATGCAGCCGTTTCACAGGTCTCTACAAAAGGCTTGTCGATCTGTCGATCTTCAGATTCAGGGTCCACACCTCATCACGACTCCAATGTCGTATTTCTTGGTTTGATGGAGTATTGCTCAGACCGGAGAGTACTATGGACCTACCTGCATTATGGTGGTGGTGATCCTTTTCCTTGGCTGTCAGTGTTGCAGAATGACTTCAGCGTTTCTCCTCCCCGCGCCACAGGACATGAAATGGCAAGACTAGTATGCTACCTGCCCAGGCTACCTCACTTTCACAAGGTCAAACATTGCCTATCACTTCCCCATGACCAGCAATGGCCTGTCTCTCAGAACTGATGGTGGTGGGGTGGGCAGTGTAGTGTACCAAGATCTGCTAGCGCCCGAGCCGCCAGTCTCGCCAATGACAATAGTGGTGCTAGATTTGCAGTAGTCGACCCCTACCATTTCTTCGGCATGATAGACATGACTAGCATCATTTGCACTTGGCCCCTCATGGAATAGCATATGAATATCCTGAATATCCCTGGGAAAAGCGGGACCTGAGCCGTCTGACAGCAAGACTGGACAGGCAAACGCGACTGTGAGTCTCCACTGGCGAACTTATTACAGACTCCAAGGCATGTAGTCTTTGCGCTAATACCTCAGCCATGGCCCGCCAATTCTCTCCAGAATACTAGTCCTCCTTGCTGACCAGCCGCAAGATTCCTCGCAGAAACCATCTCAGCTCAATCACTTGGTAGTAGAGCTCGTCCCCAGATGGAGCTAATATCTCCGTATCTGGGGTACAGTAGAGGCCGCGCACAATTCAGCATGATGGCAACCCTATGTGTCTGGCGGCAAGTCTCAATGTTGCACCCAACGAAGCTACTGTACACCCAGACACCGGCTTCCCCAGACTATACCCTGTCGATCTGGATGGTCGGGGATGCTGGTTGGGGAAGTTGGGACGAAGTGGTAGAAACCTTACTGCTCCTAGCGTGTTCACTTAATCGTCCCCGCGACAATTCTGGCGGCATCCATCTCTTCGACCCCAGATGCTGCCAGAGTAGATGTCATTTCAGACTAATGCCAGGACAAGACGCTTCTTGCTGACAACTGGAAAGCCAAATCGAATTAGTGTTGCGGATAGTTCATTCACCGTACCGTAAGGTCTAGGATGGGGAGCGATTGCAGGGCATCGGTGTACGAGGTACCTTTTGGAAGTCGCACTCGTTAATTATCGCCTTCGGTGGCATCGGTCCTTAAGCCCCTCTTCAAGCCAAAGGCCGTAGTCCAAGTGTCAAAGGCCGGAGTCCAAGTTCACATCTTCCTCCTCCCACCTCTCCCATATCTTCTTGTGGAGCGGTCCTGACGATAGGTAGTATTTTGACTTGCAAATACTCAAATATAATCGCCTATTTCTTCTGGAGGGGGGGGGCAGTACTATCTAAACGCTGCCCAAATATGGTGTGCCCTGGTAGCCACTCTAGATAGGGAGGCCGCGGCGTCAGGATGGTTACAGTTCCGGACTCCGATATGGAAGTTGCGAAATTACTCGTGAAGATCTGTTGGAGGGTGCTAAGTTTATTGCGAGGCACCCCTTAGAAGGAGGTCGGCATAGCACAGCCCAGACAGGATGCGGCGAGCGAAGATGCGAAGGGGGGGGGGGGCGAATAGATAACGCAAGATGCCACCCAGACCAATCCCACCCATGTCGGGGATTTCAACGGCCATGGTCATGATAGTATGTCCAAGACTTAGCTGCAGGTGTAGTGCAGACGCCACAGCAGGAGGTGCAGGTTGCAGATGCGCCGTCTCACGCTTTTGTAAAAACTGTAGTAGAGACATGGGACTTTTGCCCAATAGACATGGAATTCCAGGATCCTTCGAAACCTGCACAATACGCACCTTGGCAGACCCCGGGGCTGCTGCAGCACAACGAACGATATCACCTTGAGTACCTGTGGCTCAAGTCGGCAAAACATGCCGACTGATGCTCATCTCATCCATGGAGGACGCGTGGGTGCCGCCCACCGGTCGGCCTTTGCTTCAAATTCAATCTTGCTGCCCAGCCTTCATGGATTGCCGAGTTTCCAGGGAGGAATATGGCATAGACAACATTGCAGATACCTCCAAGTCATCAGATTGCCCTCCGATCTGCCGGAAGCTGGAACGGTGGACCCGGGCACCCGGGGCAGACTCAAGGCGGGGCAAAGATCATCGTCCGTCTTGGTGGAGTTTGCGGGTCTCCCCCACCTCTTCCGGGGTTTGACAGATATTATGGAACTGTGGAGAATCATATGAATTCAACGGACAGCGTGGATGGGTGGCATCTCTCCAAAGCTGAAGTCCACACCGATGACCTGATTTCCACAGCAGAAGGATGGCATCCGGTAGTTCCGGAGCCGCGTCCACGGAAGAGGGACCCGTGACCGGTCGGGGTCGTCAATTCAGGGTCCGACGATCGCTTTCAGGACGGCAGTACGGCAACGTCGCAGACGGCTGGGCTGAGGCAACCACACATGCCAGACTCGGCCAGCCTGGCATCCCAGAACGCACGCCAGTCTAGACAGACACCCACAAGGAAAAGGAGGGGGCTCGCCCAAGACCGACCTCCAGCCCTCCAGTTGCATCGGTAGCATGATGCCTACCCCCGCCTACTCGCCTACCCGCCCGCCGAATATTATCAATCGCATGAATGATGCTAACCTTGGCCCGACGCTGATGGTTGGGATGCAGAGCTTCGCGTCTGATAAGACGCCAGAAGCTTCGCACCTGTCACTCCCTGTGTCGTCAGTGTGCCAAGTGTCGATCTTGACATCCGAGAAAAACTTTTTCTGTTGGGAGAATTGCCACGCTCGTCTCAAATCTGCCCGCCGGAGATTGCGTGGCATGGCCAGGTCGGCCGGCGTTGGCGCTTAAGCACCTCCACCTCCGGTCCGCTGTCTGCAACCACTGGGCTGCAGTGGGTGAAGCTTGACCGGTGGCAGCATCCATAGGATGCGGTAATACCATCCTCCCTTCGCTTGGGACGTGTTGCAAGAGCGTTGTGGTGGCCGGATGGCATTTATTAATCCCGCAGACGGAAGCTCACTGAAGCTCACAGACCGGAGCTTCACAATTCCAATTCAGGAGAATCCTCTCCGGCGACAGAGTTCTGGAAAGGAAAAAATAGAAAGAAAAAAAACCACCTACCGTGTTCGGTGTTCTTGATCCGAACAAGGATGGAAATCATATCGCCCATCCTCCCAGGCCCCCCCCCCCAGTTATCGACCTCACTCAGCACTGATGAAACGGATGCGGTGAAGGGTCCAGCTACGACCCAAAACGCGGGGAAGAACGTTTGTGGTCTGGAGCGAAAGTTCGCGGGGATCCAAGAGGACGTGAAGGGGCGAAGCTTTATTAGTTGCGAACGATACTCCGTACCACACAGTACGGAGTATATTTGGAGACAGCATGTGCGAGACAGTGCGAGCCAGGGTTTGGAGGCTTCAATATGTTTGGCGGCTATTCCTGAAGAGGCATATACGCTTCCTCCTTCAGGTAGGTTGCGTTTTGACACACTCCATGTCGTGGCCCGTCGCTATCAATGTCGCCGGTACCATGCAACGGCACAACTTCACACCCTTCACAAGCCGTGAACCTGGAGGGGCTGTGCAAGGTCCCTGTGTATGCATAGCTCGTTCGCAGTACCCTAGATGCTGCTGCAACGCCATCGCTCCCAGCTCGCTGCACGAAGGGTTCAACACGGTCGGCTTCCCGTCGTCCACGGAACCGCGAGGGTTGCTTGATCAGCGAAAGCTGCTCACCCGTTTCACCTCTAGACCAGCTTCTGCCGTGGAACGGAACACCTGATTCGGCGCCCTGCGTGCTCGTTCTTCTCGAAGATCCGTGCTCGTTCACCCGTGCCACTGTTTGGAATCTGTCCTTCGCCCATGGGAAGCTCTTCGCGATGAGGTATGACCTCAACGTACACAACTGCTGCCATGACGTTGCAGTCTTGCATCAGAGTCGGCGTCTCAGATGGTCAACCACCGGCAAGCAAGCAGCATCGCATGTTGCCACTAGGGTATATGTATTGATATCGGCTTGCTCACAAGGATAGAGTGGTTGCTTCCAAAATTAGCCTTGCCAATCATCAAACACTACATGAACCGGTTAGCAGTTGTTTATCGACCACGCTAGGCTAGGGGAAGAAGATTGAGGGTGCTCATCCTGGCTGCGGTGGAACACACCCAGAGATCACTCCATCGTCGCACAGCAACGGCTTTAGATTTTCGGGTTGTTGTGTCTGATACCCCTAGTCCGGCAACACTCGTTTTCGCTTCATATAGTGAAAATGAGTGGTGCCTGGACAACACAGGGCGAAGGGACGGACATGCACTTTATATTGGTGAGGGCGTTACCACCCTCGAGATCTCAATATACACACACCTTTCAATGGCGGAGGAGCAAGCCCCACAAACCCCGCCCACAAGGATCAACTACTTTATAGATGTCCCTACCTGTTGAGAGGTAGGTACGTTTCCCTCAGTAAGTGTCCCAGAAGTGGGCGCCACTCCGCCGACGTTGCAGCAACTATGACCTGCATCAAGACGCCAACGCTATTTGTCTTTTGCATCTGATAGATGTGACATTAGATGGCGGCCTCATGTATACAACATGCTGTGCCATCGCCCCATCCAAGCATCGCGTTATTCGTCGCTGCCCGCACTTCGCACGACTGCCTGACAACAGCAACACGATGGCCGCTCTTAGCATGCCATGGCAGACGCAACATCCCCTCGCCACGATCCGCACCGTGGATCTCCGTCAACCAAATCTGTGACCAAGAAGCATAGCATAAGTACCCGGTCACTTGATCCAGGGAGGGGGACCACAGGAAGACGCGCCCTGAGGGGTATACTCAGTCCACCCAATCCAGGTCATGTCACATCGTGAGTGCTGTCTGACAACCGCAGGTGGATTGGGTAAACTTCAGCCGACGTCGTGCGAGGAGGCACCAAGACCAGGCCGGCGAGATGGTGGCTCAGGACGAGCGAGGAGCTCGCTACCGAGAAATCGTTCCCCGCTTGCGTCCAGTTTCTTTTCCAGCTGTCCCATCCTTCCACAACGTGATGAGGTTAATACTGTCTTTTCTCCATCCTCAAGAACGGGGAGATGCAGAGTACCAGTCTGTGGCTCAGATGCAATGCTGCCAGCTCTCCAGTTCTTGTGAGTGTCGTGGCCAAGAAACGGATCTCAACGACGAGTTTCGTCCCAAAGGGTCCAGACATAGCACAAGAGACACGAAGCACGGCAGCACATGGAGGTCACTTGACCAGGAGATACTCCCATCTTGTTCACTGAAAGCTCGCATCCAACTGCAGACACTGATCGCGGGAACTTTCCCAGATAGAGGACCCTCCCTGTACATCAAAGCCCCCCCCCTCCCCCGCAAAAAAGACCAACTCATGATGATACATCTCCGGTCATCACGTTCTCCAGTCGAGGTCCTTGTTGAGGGATCATCAGCAAACCATCGCTGTATTCGCAAGCTTGGAACTCTCACCAAGATCTCGCACCTTAGCTAGCTGAGGAGTAACTGCAATGTAAAGAATTACTGCAGCACACATCCTGGCGTGCACAATACTCAAGCACTAAGCTTATTAGGTCTTCGTCGTGGCTGCAGACCGAGTAAAGGCGGCTGCGAGGGGGTCTCCAGCGAAAACAGCCGCTGGCCTAACCTAGAGAAAATGGTTGTCAGTGCTGGCTCAAGACTAATTCAACCGTCCCGCCGTTTCATGAGACGACCGAGATTGAATCTTGAGTACCGCAGTAGCCCTCAGCTTGTAGACTTCTAGTCGACATTCTAGAGACCAGAGTAGGTAGGCTCACCGCCATTCTTGGACACCAACTCCCATCAAGGACAAGGCAGCTAGATCGGAAACTAGACGGCCAGGCGCCGATCCGACGCGGCGGGAACTTTGAAGTCCAGGTAGCCCGGGCGGAACGCTTAGTAGCGTCGTCTCCAAGGTCGAGTCAGTAGCGACCACTGGTTTGACAGCCTTGGGCAGCAGATGCAGCAGTATTGCCAGCAAATGACTTGACTCCCGAAAGTCTATCTCGTCAGAAGATATGATTCTGCTGCAGCCCGGTGAGTCGCGGGCGTTTGCACGCACCGAAACCCCATCGTGACCTGTGAGCGATCGATCAAGCTCATCACTGTCCGAGGCACTACGGCGGGAGCTTGCTGGAGCTTGCGCTCCGAGCCGAGCAAGAAATCGGCTGGGAGAAGCTTGAGGAAATACTCCCATTGGATGATTCGGATGCGACCACCACGCGGGATGTCGTCTTATATTGTTTCACGACCGAATCATCCCCCTGCGAAACCGAGTCACCTGCCCGTGGAGAGACGTGGTGCAAGCAGGGCCAAGACGTAAGCCTTCTGGCGGCAACTCGTCTAGAAAGAAGGAAAAGCTGGCAGGCTGGCAGGAGGACCGTCCATGTAGCTGCTTGCCCATCGTCGACGACAGGGGTCGCCGGGTACAGCAACCAAGACCACGCGTGGGATGAGGGTGATACAAGCACACCTTCGCCGTCAGTCGCGGTCATCTTTCTCAGGCCCGAGGCGGAATCAGGTTGATGGGTTGTATGCGATAGAGGAGATTGACACAGCGGTCAACAAGCTCGATCGATATCTTGTTTCAGAAGGAGAGTCCTTTTTTGGAAATGGGGCGTTGCACCCCACGGCACGGGAACCTCGGAACTTTTCCTCCCAGCGGCTCGGACTCTTGTCCGGTGCCTCCGCGAAAGGTCGTATCGTCGTACGCTATCGATATTGAGCGAAGATGGTATTTAGACTGCCGGGAAGAGAAGCGGATGCTCAAGATGGATCTGTTGCCTAGTTCCTGCAACTCTGGCGAGATCCGGCGCAGCATGTCCGTGTTTCATTCAAGGTGAGCCAGATTGGGAGCGACCATTTCCGCAGGGCAATCTGATCTGGCCGATGATCACTCTGAACATCGCGATTAGCGTGCTCTTCGGTCAGCTTAGACACATGACAGCAAGGGGAAAAGCTGCAGTGTGAAGGTTGGACATTGTCAGCCCAGGTGAGACGAGGCGCAAAAAAACCGGTTTCGGAGAGCAAGGGTTTATCCGGAAGATTCACCTTCACGAAGCCATCACCTAGGTTGTACGCGAAGCCGCGGGCGACATGAGGCGCGACATGGCGAGCAACTTGGCTTTTGAAACGACCAGGGCTATTTTGTTGACGTGAGTTTGTGAATTTGAATAGCCCTGTCAGGGCATGGGAGCCTCGGTAAGCTCGAGCCATTCCGTGAACTGAGAGTTCCACTGAGTCTCATCGAGTCCATACGAGAGGACCGCTGAGATGGCGTGTAAAGGAGGAGGCTAGGCATGCAGTCAGTCAAATTCAAAGGGGTGTCTAGCAGAGCCCAGCTCCATACAGTGCCCGCGAGAGCCACTAAATTCAACCGAACTCTGTGGAGGCTCTGGGGGAGGAGCCTGCAGGAGAACGCCAGACTCTGGTCGATCTGGCACCGAGCCGCCCGATAGCGGCTGGGTGGTTCGAAACGCAGCTCGACGTCACGATGGGCCAACTTTTCCTTGCATCACGAAATCCAGCCTAGACTAGATCCAGGTAAACTCTGCGCAAAATGCTCCGGGGCCTTGGGAGAGAAGGCCGAGGTTGAGAGCCACGAGATCATCAGGAATGCTCCAAGCATTCTGTGTACTCCAAAACAGTCATGATACCTGACCCACGAACATGTTTGCAGCGGACAACATTCTAGCAGTTCCAGCAATTACGGCAACCAGGGAGCTCTGCTCTGATGGACACTGTCTCGTCGCTTGCAAGTTGCAACAGGCAGGTGCGCCGTCTTACATGCTTATCATCTGCGTGCTGCCCGGCGATTTTATCTCGCATTAAAATCCTCTGCCCTCTCCCAGCAGAGGTGGATTGCGAGATGACAAGCCCGCAACTTGCATCCATCGCCGACACGCGTTCATTGGCCATAAGCCCGCAGCAGCGTCCCAGGAGCTTGGATCAAAGGGGCAAGCCCAATGACTATCAGCGGAGACCGGCCTACTGTGTTACAGCGATGCAGCGTCCGTCCTAAGATCCATGCCCTCGGTTGGTAGGTTCTGGCTGGCAGGCCTGGTGGCCTGGTAGGTTAGCGTGCTCACCATGCGCGGCTTGCCTAGCGCAGCTATACGGTGTCGCGGTAGACAGCATGTCTCTCTGCTCCAAGCCGTGGCCTGGGGGATACCTAGGGCTGACAGAAGCCACACACCACCTGCCCCGGCGGATCCACCTTTCTTCCTGTCGCCATGGTCCGAGAACAAGATTGTGCTCGAAGATTGCGATCAGGAAGCGGTCGATATCTGCGAGATTGCCATGCCACGGTGCTCTTTGAAGCTACTGTGAAGGTCGGTTCCGGACACTTTCGTGTCGATCAAGCAGTCAGGGTCTTGTCGTCCCTGCTTTGACAGCTGTTGCCGGATATCAAGGTCCCCTTCGTGCTTCGTTCGCCGGGGGAAACAGAACCAGCCAGGTGAAGGATACCAGAGCAGTGGGTGAGGCGCTGTTTGGTGTGCCGCCGTTGTGGAGCTCAGACGTTGGCCGAGACATCCGCGTGCCATGCTGTAGAAAGTCTGCGGCAAAAATCACCACTCCCTCCTGTACGAAGAGGTGCATCCCCGTCAGTTCTCTGGGACTGACTTCCTGCCAACATCTAATGGGTGGTCCTTTCGAATGGGTTCTTCCATGGTTAGTGCCACACCAGCGGTCCGTCGCACAGGACCGGTGAGAGTAGAGCCGACATGTGTTTCCATAGTCTGGTCCGCGGTCGTGCCTAGATGTGTTTCGTGGATAGGTCAGCGAGGCAAGGGCAGTCGTCCTCGCACCATCCACCGGTGGGTTTATCGAACCAGCTCTTGCGTGCTGGTGGCGCAAAAAGGGGAGGTGATATGCCTGAGTCCTGTCAAGTCTGCTAGATGCAGCCACTGGTGCCATTTCAGCCGGAGGTATCGGATAGCTGATGCCATGGTGTGCACACTCCGTCCGGTTCTGACGGCAGTGACATTTTTTGCAGAGTCAGATGACGACCAGTTCCAGCGACTGCTGCAGAGGCTCGTCCCCCGTTGTCGCACGGTGTCTCAGACATCTGAAATGCGAGATGTGTGGAGTGTGGAGTGCATGAACATTGATGCGGTGAGGTTTGAAGATTCGATCTTCGTGAAAGTCGATTCCTTCCTGGGTGATAAAGCCGCAGGCGCAGTAAACAAACTTTTGGCTTGGATGTGTCGTTACGTACACGCAGCGGAGTTCTTACTTTGCACGTACACAGCAATATCGTGTACTGGCTGGACAAGCCACCCTTGGCTGTTATCGGGACCGGGACCGGGACCTGGACTACGATCTCAATACAGGGGTTCTAATTGGCCAATGGCTTTCTGGAGCTTGCCCCCGCATGCCTGACGTCTGATAAGATTGATCTGCGGCAGGCACGACTCCCGGCCCACCGATGATGGTAGGGCGTCTACTGTTTTTCGAGAGGGAACCCGCATGTTGCAATCCCAATCGACGATGTGTTTGCCTTGCCAGGCAGTCTGAAACTCTTGAGTCGGAGTAATTGTTCTCTTGACGCTTCTTGCCCCTCCCCCCATCTTTTTTTCTAATGCAAATGATATCCAGCATCCTTCTGCCTCGGCTGGGCCAACTCAGTTCTTCGGTGAAGCGATGGCAATTCTCAACCGGAAGATCGGTATACTTTACAGAGGGGTCATCCATCGATATATGCCGGGGACATAATGCAGTTTGGAACATGAGGAAATCAGGTTTCTGGTGGACGGAAGCTTCGGTCCATTTCCTCCGAAGTGAAACATATACCATGGTACCTGCACTCCGGTATCTGGGGAAGCTATACGCCCCCGTGGGGCAATATATCGGACGACGATGCGGTTGAGTGGTTGAGTCTGGAGTCGGGAGTCTGGAATTACCCCCGGACATGGAAATAAGGTTTAATGCGGATCCACAAGATCAACCGGCTCCACAATGCCCAGGTGCCTGGGTGCTCAGTTTTTTTTTCTCTTCTGGAACCCACCTTCATCACGATTCAACAGGTCCAAGCCACGAAATTCGCCTGAACTTCGAGAATGCCGTTGCTCACCGCCTCCTTCAACTTCGCCGTCTGAAGAGATCGGATCCTTGGGAGGGCATGTCAACCACCAACACCAGACGAAAGATCGACGAGTTTCAAGCAGGGAGGTGTGCGCCACAGTGCGCTACCTATCAACCAAAGTCAAAACGCTCCTGATGCGCCCAGCATTGTTGGGAAGCTGCAATTGCATCGAGGACCTGCAAGCATTTCCACTCAACTTTCGAGATGTGAGGTCTTGCTTGCAAGAGTTTTGCTTGCAAGGTGCTTCCAACATTTCTCTGTTATAGAAGACATGGCTATGGCTGGAAGGATGGACTCCAGGTTGGGCCTCACGGCATCAGACTAAAAATACTCTCGGTTCTCAGCCTGGTGGACCTGCGGCGGAAGCCGATGGGTCGCTACAACGCCCGGCCCGCGGCCGTTCCGCGGCCGTTCCGCTGACGATGGGAAGGCTGAAGCCAAAATTAGGAACGACCGGCCCAAAAGATAACCTGACTCCCCACTAAGGCGAGGTCTTGAAACCAGCCCGTTCGCTTGTTTCATGACATTCCAGTGATGTCTTTTTCTTTATATGTACCTAAACTCTCGTTGGCAGCCTTGCAGATGAAAGAAACTCAAGGTTGGTCGTAAGTGGTCGGATGTGGTTTTAGTCCACGGCTCGGGGTGTGGCTGGAACAACCACATCGCATTGGATGTATTGGCCCTCCGTGACCGGCCGGGTGGGGGTTGCGATTACGCCGGTGGAGGAGGATCGAATTCTGGACATTTCGATGAACAGTCATCACGAGCCTGGAAATCATCATCGTCATGTCCACGTCCGATGATGTAGCCATAATTCGTAAGAAGCACATGAGACATGACAGCAAGTGGAGGCCAGTACGCGGTCCTTATCAGAACCCACTGAGGATCAGGCAAAATTCCAGTTGATTTATCTGCAAACGTCACGCGCCTAGGGAACGAATCTTCGCGATGACTCGAGGCGGGCGACTGAACGCTGAAGGAGAGCGACCGAAACAAAACTCTCAGCGTCGTTCCCAAACGAGACGGGCGTGCATCTGGAGCATCGTGAGCCTCACCGGGGGGGGGGGCACCTGTCAGGGACTCGCATGGTCACGATGCCCACCCCTCATCGCTCGTCCCGCATGGGTGTGGGCCGCCCTCGGCCGGGTTCGCGATGCCGTCAAGACGGATGACCTGCAGGCACTTCCGCAACGCGTGGGGCTGCCGATCCCACGGCAGATGGGGGGTCGTTGTGCTCATGTGATTGAGAGTGTCGTTCCTGTGATACGTCGGAGATGAGTGATCCTGCCTGAAGGATCTAGAAGTGTTTCTATGGCACTGCGTATTTTCACCAGCTCTCTCCGTCGAGCATGTCGTTCTTTGCGCCAGTAACAAATAATTTTGACGGCCGGGTTACTAGATAGATGCGTTGACCGTGTTGTTCCGGCTTCTCCTCGTCGCCGGACGTATGACAGCGCGGGCACCGAGAAATTTGATGTTTCAGCAAGAAACCACGCCCTCGCCCTCCGGAGTATTCGATCTCACAGACGTCGCCGTTGTCGGAAGATTTCGCCTCTCTTATCAGACGTTCGAGCCAGGCCTTTGCCTCAGCCCAGGGGCAGGCATCATTCATCGACACAAGGTTGCAAGCAGTTGATCTTATTGCAGCAGCCTGCCGATACTAGCCGTGTTGTCGAATTGGAAGGAAGGGTTGCATGGCAGCACGGCGCAGATGAAACCAGAACATTCAACGTCCCATCGCCTGCTTTGTCAAGCCGCAAGCGCGAACGCCGCGTTGCGGTGTGCCGATAGCTCGGCATGTCAACAATGGGATTCATTCATTGCATTGTCGAGAGGCTGTGGCAAGAAACTGTCGCCGCTGTCTATCAGTGTCAATCTGTCTGGCCTGTCACCATTCATCCTGTGCCGCCGTCCCATCACTCAGCAAGAGGGCGTTATAGTGAAGCAATTCTCGCCTGGGGGTATCTTGGTGGCCTACCATACCTACCTATTGTCATATCGGTAAACGGGCTTCACAGCGGGGCGCTCGTATTCGTCGACGAGTAAATCCATAGACACAGGCCTGACAGGTCAATGCGAAGAAGACAATAAGAAATGCACACAGTCACCACGAACCAATTTTCTTGCAGCAGAGCGCGACGAGAGTCGCTGTCTCCACTCCGATGTAACGGTGATATCAGAGATAAGACGGGGACTCCCAGCGCCGCATGGGTCGGTCATGGACCTGGATCTGGATAGAAGTGGAGCAGTGGGAAGCTTGGATCCTTGTCCTCTCCGGACCCAATGAGAGGGTACTACGTATTGGTGGGGACACTGGCGAAGATGAAGCTGTTCATGCTGGAAGAAACCGCAAGACATAGAAAACAGGTGACTTTCTATGCCGAGGAATTATGTGAGAACGTTCCCTAAACTGCTACGTTGTGAAGGAGGCTGGGGAAGAGCAAGAGGCTGACCGACGAGCAAAGCGTAGAGGTAAGATGTGGCTGCCCTTTGACAGCGTCCTGCGTGTCTTTCGCGCGCGTCGACATGGTCGTGCTGTGCGATGGTTCGAGAAACGATGCAATTCTCGGCGACAAGGCCCACCCCTGCTCCGTGCACTCGAAAGTGGCGCCCGCGGAGAGAAAGCTGCATGGCCCTGATTAGCGGTGCATCTTAACGTCGCAGAATGAGTCTCGCGGAGGGCACCAGACCGACGTCGGTGAGGCAGCTTTGTGCCGTAGTCACATCGCATTCAACGGTCTGTGATGGTGTTGAGGCCTGTGGTCAACGGCCGGCCTGTCAGGTTTCGGAGTGGAGAGGAGAGAAAGTGGACGGGAAGAGAGTCTTCGTGATGATGTGCAGATGCGTCGGGTCCATCGCGGGCTGCTTTTCCCCCAATGCACTTCTCGGCCCTGGCTGATGAAGCTGGGGAGCTTCGACAGTCTGGGGAATATCGAGCCATTGTCAAGATTTACAAAGGAGAGTTCTCCCAATCATCGTGCGCCCAGCAGCGAGCGATTAACTCGGCCAGATCATTAGGGCAACTGGTGAGCTGGACCAAGGCATTGACGCCAGGACGCTAGCAGGGCTCGGGAGTTGATGGGAACACCTGCAGCCGCGAGTCTGGCGTCAGTCCGGCGCAGAGTAGTTGCACAATTCGCGACTGCCTCGTATCAGTGTATCCTTCTGGATGCAGGACGTGTTCGTGATGCATGGAGGAGCGGTTCGAGATCGATGATCCGGGACAGAGCAGAACGGTCGCGGCCCTCGACCGCGGCAGGTCGGTGACGACGCGGTTCACCCTATTGTGCATTGCGCGAGATTGGATTGGATCGAAGAATCGCACGTACTTTCGCAGCTTGGCGTCTATCTACTCATTTCTGTGCCGTGCGGATGATTGGCACTACTCCCCTTGGGGCAAGATAAGCCGGCACGTCGGGGCCGTGAAGAACATGGACCATCTCGGCTTGCCGATGCCCCAGCTTGGACGAGCTGAGGCGCCGCCGCCGCCCGGACTGGAGCGCAGGTAGGAAAATGTTGAGCATAGTCGAGGAGCTTTCGTGAATAGCTCTGGCGCTATAGACGTCGGCCTCGACGGATGCTCCGACAAAGCGAGGCCAGACCAACTTGGGGTCAGTTTTGCCTCTCACTCACTGCTCAGCCTCCTGTCGCCTGTTTTGGGTGGTGGACAGAGAGCATGTTGCCTATCTCGGGTTAGTGCAGGACCAGGATTTATAAACGGAAGCCTAGGGATTCGAGTGGTCCCGGCTTGCACTGTGCGCGCCGCCGCCCGCGATCCTTCGGCGCCGGGCGGCTCTACCTGTTGAATCAGCCCATCCATCATCGCAGACAGGGCCATCTGGCGGTAGCTTAGGAGTTAGGACGTTGTTGGCTTCGCAGCCTTGCATGATCTTTTGTACCGTTTAATCAACGAGTTGACAGCGTGGTCAAGAGACGAATCAAAGGATGGAGACAGGACAGCTAACGACCCGGAACCCTCCGGATGATCGGCGGACATTTTGAGGCTCTGGTGCTGGGGCTGCTGCTGGGGCTGCGTGGCTGGCGTTGAATATCTCACCTTCAGGTGCTAGAACCTGAAACACATCTTGTGCATCCTCTTCCGCTCCTACCAAATTTGGTGGCCTTTCTGCATTTTACCTCGACCGACCCAGGCGCGGCCCCTCCCTCGTCTGACATTTGCACTTCTGGGGAGAGTCTGCGTGGGACATTCTTCTTTGGCTGGGATAGACAAGAGTTGGACGTGCAGCTGCACCGTACCATACGCGCGACTGAGGTTCTGCCATCTTTCTAACCAGGATGACGACTGTGACGATGATGACGACGAGGAATGAGGCAGGAATTGGCGAATGGCAAGCCATGTCAAGAATCTGGGGCATGGAACGATACGGGCCTGCAATGTGGCATATGCGCTGAATGATTCGATGGAGGGAGGATCAAGCAGATCAGGGTGGATTTGTTTGTGTTCGTACCCCTTGTCAGCGTCAGCATCGACCGTTAGCAGGTACAAAGCTGTCCACGGTTTACGTAGTGTCTCACCGCTGATTCTGGAGAGACACGGTCGGGCTAGACCACAGTCGCCGTGGGACGTCCTAACAGAATGCAGACGAGCTGACGAGATGCCACAGAATGGCGCGTTCACGACGACGTCATTGTTTGTGTCTCCGGGGAGCTGGCGCTGTCGCAGGATTCCATGAGCGCCAGAAAGTTCTTGTCTTGTGTCTAACCCTGCGCAAATTCTACTGTGTAAGAGTGTAGGAACCCCGAGACTCTGGCGAGGGAACAGTCGATGATGGCTTTCAAGGCAGCCCGAGTTTCAAACATATCAACAATGGCCGTGATGAGCGGTCAAATGCGAGAGAAGAGCCGGAACGTATGTGCCATGCACCACCTCGCAGCCCATCTGCGCAACCAACTCAACACCTGCGTGTAATGTGGAAACTCGAATCACTGACGACCAATCCCCTCAGTGGTGGACCTCTGGGTCTGCGGGAGGGCCCAGAACGGACCCATATATCGAGAGAGTCTTCGTCCCCAGATTGCCAGTTTGACACTGACAGCGCGGATATCATGGAGAAAACCTGGAGAATGGTGGCCCTAAATTTAGGCACGCCGACGTGGACAACGCCGATGACAGGTTCAGCTACTGTAGCCGAAGGAGAGCAAGGGGCCGATGAAAACTCTTCACGGCTTCCATGTGGCTTCCACGCACGAATGGAGATAGATCTTCGAGCGTGTCAACGAGTATAACCAACCGGTTGGAAGTGCCCAGATGGGTTGTGTCCTGGGGAGGTCGAGCGACGAGGAGACGGGAAGCAGAGTCAAGCCGTGGGTGCCATTGTCTGCGTCCAGCATATTGCTCCTGACATCGGAGAAAAGGCGTTCAGAGATCATCGGCGGAATATTCATCAGGCGATAATTCCGTAATGTTTAGTGTTGGTGTTGCGAATGGTCCAGCTTGTACAAAGTATGCCGTGGTGGTGGGAAGGCAATGAGTAGTGCGGGACGGTGCGGGACAGTGCGGAACAGTGCGCTCGTTCCCATTTTTTTCTTTTTTTTCTCTTTTTTTTCTTTTGGGATTCTTTGCCTTCCTGTCAGACCACCCCAGTCGTGGCTCATCATCCCAGTTCCATGCTCCCTCAATCCTCCATGTTCGGGTACCCCAGCTCTCCAGAGCACCACCTTGCTCAGTGCCAGGAGGGCCTGCTGTCCCCCTGTTCTCAGACGGTGCAGCGTGCCCAGCGCCCAGAAACCAACCGTGGCTAGGCCTTCAGTGCCTTAGGAACATTAGATATCAGCCCCCCCCACCATCCTGACTGCCCTCCTTCTCGAGCCCTGCTTGCTGCTCCTTCCTCCTCCACCATTTCCCTCCTCTGCCTCAACCACCCTCGCCGTCGCTCTCGCTCTTTCTCTTCTCTACGCCAAACTGGTTCATCGAGACGTATACGTAAGTCATTCAATCTCCATTACACACTTCATTTCTCTACCCCGTATTCCTACATTCTCATCGCATGCACACTCTCCTACCCCAGATTTCTCGTTATCTTTGGTGGGACGTTTTTTTGTTGGCAGCGCTTTCTGTACCCAGTAGCAGCAACCCCAGCATTTCAATTGTGCGGCCTCCCCCCACGCTAGAGCCACCCCCCCTCCCTGGTCTCGACACCTGTAGGCCTTGGACCGTGGTACGGAGTACTTCGTACATCCCTAGCACACATTCCTGTCCTTCAAAACCAAGCCTGCTCCCGCACCTCCCGCACCAGTCCTCTCCATTCCTTTTTTTACCCTCACCCTCAACCTCAACCTCCTCCCTCACTTTCACTGCCACTTACCACCTCCCTGGCATTCCACCCTGACCCGACAGCCCGACAACCAGACACACACCCAGTCAACCACTGCTGTTGCTGTCTTGGACTCTCGTCCTGTGTCTCACCTCCACGCATCATCCACGCATCATCGTGACTGACCAACGTCGCCGGAAGAAGGTCCCACATAGCTCTTGGAGGCGCCGGTCCACATTTTGTCCTGCCGGAATCGAACGACCGTCGACGCCCGGTTGATCCACCTCCGCCCCCGGACGACAACGCATCGAAAGAGGCCGTCCGTCCTTTTGTCTGTCTCCTTCCCTTTTAAAGGAAGGAGCGGTGGAAGGCCTTGACCCACTCGCCGCGAACAATCTGTGTTTCTTGAGGAAGATCCTTACAACACATACCCAGTCCCTGAACGTCACCACCTCGTGACGATCGTTTCTCCCAAGCACTCGAACTCTCGTCATCCGACGATCGAGACGAGTCCTTCTCTTTTGGCCAAGTGGATTTTGCTCAGTTGCTGGAATATTGCCTGCGCACCTTTTGTCTCTTGCCGAACGCCCTTTCCCAACTTTGCAGCTAGTCGCTTGGTAAGTGCAAACCACCACCTCCTTTTTTTTCTTTCAGCACGACCTACATCGCGGTGGCTTGTTTCGCTATCATGGCCAGTCACCACGACCCCATCGGTCAGTCTGAGCTTGCGAGACGGCCTGTTTTGGGGGGGGGGGGTTGACAACATGCACTCTTCAAATGCTTCCTGACAGTTGCCCCCTTTCCCCCTAC